>BDMB01000030.1:1480658-1626279 GCA_016859785.1 Macrotyloma uniflorum
ATATATATATATATATATATATATAAAGATAGTTTTTTAATAAAACATTGATATTTTGGATTTTTTTTAGTTCATCTTCTATAAGAATTTAATTGAAATACATTCATAATATAAATTTTTTATATTATCATCTAATCATATAATATAACTAAAAGTTTATTGATTTTTATAAAATTACTTCCATATCATACTTAATATGATTTCAGATTAATTAATAATATAAGAATATGTATACTAACAATACATAAATGTTAAACTGTTTGCATAATTTGTGGGTTAAAAGAGTTGTGGTCTGTTAATTAGTAGGTGAATCCACGGATTAGTAATTCATATTTGTTTACACAGATTTACGAAGGTTAATATTTTATTATTTTCTTTTATTTTTAGATGATATAAGGAAAATTATTTTTGCCTTAAAAAATGAAGAAGTTTTTATATTTTATTATTTGATCAATGAATATAAATGTGTTATATTTTTAGTTAATTCATTTTTTAATAAATTTTAATTTATTTATAATTTTCATACTTTAAAGGATCTTTTATAGTATTACTAATACTATTGTCAAAAGAGAACAAAAAATAAATTTTATAGGGAAGAAAAAGTATTTATACAATAAATAAATAAATAAATAAATATATATATATATATATATATATATATATATATATTATCAAATGACATTCAATCTCTAAACACTTAAAGTGAATTTGAATCCTTAAATCATATCAAATGTAAACAGTGAAAGAATCAAATTGGACATCTCTAATGGAAATAATAAAACATAATGAAGGTGGAAAAGAAAGTGTTGAGAGTGTCAATCTTCCATGTCATCTCCAACTCATAGCATGCCATCTGATTTTGCAGGCATCCTCCTGAGGAAGTTTTGTGGAACTGCAGGAATATCAAAGCTGCGAAATCTTGGAGGTCTCAAGACATAAGTGAGCCAAATAATCATCAAAATGCGAAAAGGAACAAAATAAGTCACAATGAGAGCCACAAAACAGAAAATAACAAACAAAACAGTTGCTCTTGGGTCCCTCCAGCTGAGTAGAGACTGAACCCTTTCTCCTTGAGTTGCCAAATCAGCCATCACTTCTAGCACCCTCCCTGCAACTGCCCTTAATCGATCATACCTCTTCCTTAAGTTATCACCACTAAATTTAGAGGGATAGGGATCAAATTCTTCTTCTAGTTCTTCAACAGTGGCTGTGTCAGCCTGAGACAAACTCATATCCATGTGGGAAGGATATCTTGGCCTTTTTCTATAGCGCCAAATTCCAACCAAGAGGAGGAAGGAAAATGCAGATGGCAAAATTATTCTAGGAAGGAAAATGATAAAGAGAAACATGAAGTAACTAACCACTGTGGTAATTGGACTCTTCCAAGAATGTATCTCATGAAACAGTTTGGCAGCAGAAACCAAAATACTCAGAAGACCAGCAATCCTGTAAAATTGAGCTTTTCCTCTCCTCATGCTCCACACATTTGCCCCCATGTCTAACATGTACTCCACAACCTCTTTACTGAGTGGTGGTTCAGCCCTTCTGAACCTCAATGTGGTGATCACAGCAGCTTGGTTCCTCAAATTATCCAACTGAAATCTAGATAAAGGGCTTAGATAGTGCATTCTTGGGAGCAAAGGTTGTGCATATGTTTGCAAAACATTCAACATAGATGGACAAGAAAACCTCACAGCCAATTGAATTTCTCCCATCTTCCTGGCTCCTTGAGTGTGCAAGTTTATAAGTGGATAAGAGTGAGCGTAAATCCTATCACTTTCGAGTGTGGACAGCCGAATCCTTACCTTGCCAATTCTTTTATCCACTGCTTCTTCAGGTTTTTTTCCTCCAACATTTTTTACTACATTCAAGTTTCCATTATCAAACACCACAATGGTGATCACAGTGCAAGGATCATACACTTCCCATGTGTATTGCTCATTCCACTTAGGAGAAAGACTATCTACAACTGTCCTTGTCCTCACCCACTTGGGACCGTACTTAGCTACACAAAAGGCATCAGTACGGTTATCCTTCTTCATTGGAGAGAGCCCCACAGCATTCAGGATTCCCAATTCAAGAACACCAATACTTGGTTTGCACAAGTTCTTAGATGATGGCCTGACATCACTAGTGTAGTGAGTGGCCTCATCAAGAACATGGTACCCTCCATCCAAAGAGATCCTCATGTTAAGTTTACTTGACAACTTGACCTTCTCTTCACCCTCATTTACCTTCGGCATCTGAAGGTTGTACCACACACTAGCTGGTGGAGTGGCATCAGTTCTCTGCTGCACATTTTTCAAAGGAACCACACAACTTCCCACCTTTTCATGCTTGTTGTAACTCCCTTGCTCAATTGTCACAAACAAGCAATCATCAAAGGGTTCTGCTACAACAAACATCAAATCCTCATTCCACACGGGATTTGTATTACTCTTCCTAAAACGGCTCCTCAAAGCCAAGTTCCCCACAACACCTTGGATGAAAATATCTGAGTTATTACCACTCTTAAGTTTGAGCAACAAATCCTGAGCTTGAATCACATTAACTCTAAGATACCAAAGCCTAGGAGAAATATATACCTTCGAACGAGTGTGAGCAATGTTTTCACAACTAGTCTGTGCTGCATCAGAATGCCAAGCCTCAGGAAAAGCTTCATCTGCCTGAGTTCCCACCCATACAGACAACATCAACTCTCCTTCAAGCTTCACCCCTTTATGATCCTCAATTTTGTACCATTGTGGTGCCAAGGGGCTATCAGGAGGGACCCTCATTGGAACATCAGAAAGTGTGAATGCAACACGTCCCAAAAACCCATCAGGGTGACCACAATCCTTGTTCTGGACCACAATTTCCAAAACTGGTACTTGAATCCTCTCCTTGGAAAAAGCAAAGACTTGGTTCCATTCAGGGGTAGTGGTTTTCTCCAAGCATCTGGTTGTTCCTGTAAAGCTTCCAAGGTTCACTTTCACATAAGGGTTGCAAGAAGGGTTGCAAGGTTGAGATGCACGTAAGCTTTTGGCCTTCACCACCCTAGCAAATAGAAACTGCATTTTCTCAACCAAGTCAAATGCAGTGGGGAGCCTATCACCACTGATCACTCTTCCAGAATTGATGTTTGGAGTTGTCACCTTCAGAGAGAAATCCTCTCTGTTCTTCCTTTGTTGTTGATTTTGGTTTTGGTTTGCCATTGTTTACTCTACAAAAGTGAACAAAAAATACAACTAAATCAATCACAAAAACAATATATAACATGGACAAATAGCACGTAGGACCAAAGGCGAAACATACACTCAAACTGTTGAATGATGAAGAACTCGAAGAATATGTTCCCTCAATACCTTAAAAGAGAAAAGGATGTGAGGACCATAAAAAGCAAAATGAAGGTTTGGTGAAGAAGGCAATAAAAAAAAATCAGTTGTCAGTTATGAAACATGATACATAATTGCATGGTGATTACGGTTTGCAACAGCTACATGAAATATATTGAAATTTAAATTCAAATTGAAAATATATAACAGAGAAAACTTTGTGTTGCATTTTTTATTGTGTGCTTATATTACTTATGATACTTTATGCTTATAATTATAAGTATTTTATATATAATAAAAAGTAAAAACATGATTAGATTTGATTTAATATCAGTCACTGTTTTGAATATCAAATAATAAAAAACTCACACACAGGAATGTGAAAAAATTGTAAGACAAAGAAGAGCGAATAACCACCTTTAAACTCCTTCCTCACTTATTCCTTATAATAATTTAATTAAAACTAATAAGAGCAGTTACAAAATTTCATAGATAACGGCTGTTCCTCAATTTCACAGTAGAATGTTCAAAGAGAGTTTCCAGTCTATATCGATAATGAATATACATTTAATTTAATTGAATTATGATATTGTGCGAAGATATATGTTTTATGTTTGATTTAGTTTTAAAAAATGACATTTTCAAAAATTACTTCTGATTAAATTTTCAGATTATCATTTTCATGAAAGTGGTGGAAAAAAATCCTTACACTACACATGGAATTACACTGGTAAACATTCTGTCAATGCAGTGTTTAAGAAATCAAGTAGACTATCAAAAGAAAAATATTTGACCGTCAACCAAAACGGAACTGTCGGAATAATATACATGGAATCATAAATTTGTACAATTATCGTACACAAATTTTAAATGTTACAAATACATTCATGATCCATTTTAAAATAAAAAATCAATTAAAAACAAATATGATTAATGCATTCTCATTAATTTAATACATACATATTATATTTTTAAGTTTACTCTGATTTTTTACCCTCTTTCAATTAAAAGAGTAGAAAGTTGCAACATTAGAAACATTTCCTTAACTTTAACATAGCTGCCAAGCTCGATTCAGTTACAATGTTATCTACTCTATCAACAGCTTAGTTAAATTCACTATTCATGGTGGCTTCAGACCTACAACACCCTATATGATAATAACTAACAAAGAGTGCGTCAGCACTAGGGTTACATAATACAGACCTACATGAAGATAATCATGGTAGAAGTGAGTGACAAAACACCAAAAGATAGGATAACAAAAGAATGACGGGATGAATAAATCAGCCATCACAATGTTGCTTGTCAAATGAAGTAATGAGAAGAAAGTTCAACACTAATAATGATCTACTGTGACTAAATTCATAATTGATAAATAATTGCAGTAATTTAGTAAATAGCAAATTGCCTTCAACATCCTGACACTTGATGTCCAAAGATCCTTCTTCACTTCAAGGATGAATGAGTTACTGTCTGCGGAATCATCAATGCAAATCCTTTTAGCAGGACAAATACTTGTCCCAATAAAATGAATCACGGTGAGTAATAAAAAATGCATGTACAACAAGGCAGAAACAATCAGGGTGATTTGAAAAGGTGGTAGTCTTGAAGCAATTAGGGATCTCATGAAATAGGATTCCAAAGGCTTAACTTGATGTTACAGTCTTGTTGCAGAACCCATTTCTTGGCCTCTTGTTGGATATAATATCAGAAAATGAGTCAACTAGCTGGCCTGCCAAACTACTAGGATCATCAATCAGAGTTTGAATGAAAGTATTTACCACCCTACGTTCTTGCTCTGTCGACCTCAAACTAAACCATGTCAGCAATTTCAACCTAAATTCCTGCTTGATATGACCCTGACATTCTAGCCAACGAATTACTTTCACACAATACTCAAAGTTTTCGTCTAAAGAGAATGGACCGTCAGATGGGCGTAAAGGAGAGCCATTTATCAAAGTGCTGTCACAATCATGTGTCTCTTCATTTGTGCTTGCTATCCTTTTCCTACTTGCGTCTCCACGTGAGTCAACAGCTGGAACTTCTCCTGTTTGTCCATGGTTCCATGTTTGGGAACCACCACTACCGTGTGATCTTGCTAAATTTTTGTCTAAATCATGAGAAGCAGCATCATCATCTGCCTCAACAGCCTGCTGCAAAGTACAACCATTATCTTCATCCCTGGAAGACTCAAACGGAGGTGTCAGTTCTTCGTTTAAATCAGGCACTGAAACAACATTTAGATCGAGGTCACGTGAAACTGAAGGCAACTGCTCTTGTGGTTTGCTAGGCTTGATAGTTTCACCTTGCCCACAGCAATTTCTCTTGTCAGCACAGCAAAACCCCTCAAAGCTACCTTGTTCTTGAGCCCAAGTAAGATGCAAAATTTTCCCAAGGTCTCGAACCTTAAATCCAGAGTCTGCTGTTGTGGGACTGGGCTCCAATTTGGATCCAGAAGAATTGCATTCAGCTTGAAGGTTCTCCTTTTTTTGATTCACGGCAACTGAAGAAGATGAATTCTTTTCCAATATCTCAACGCTCTTGGTGAAACACTTAGCCTCAGAATGACCCAGGTCACCCGCATCTGTAAAAGATACAATCCGAAATGTATATTCTGTGCAAGGCTGGAGGTTGGATAACAAAATCCTTCTCTGAGCTTTAGGAAACACACAAACAGGATCTTTAGTGTATGATTCCTCCCTACTCTTGTAATACCAGAGCTTGTATCCCTTAATGTCCCCAGAAGATGCATTTGACATTTCAATTAAAATTATTTTGACTGAGGAAGCTGTTACCTCTTCAAACAAAACCTTGCAGGCAGCGGGAAGTGAACCCTCTGCAAGTTGAAGAAGTTCATTATATACCATACATAATCAAATTGCTTAGCAAACAAAAAGAATATATATATTAAAATAAAAAATAATAGTTCCAACCTCTGGATTCTGGATTTACATTGGGAACAGTGGCCAACCACTGGTCAGCTTTCTCAATGGCAAGAGAGCAGAGTTTTTGAACATCACTAGCAATAGGGAGTCTGCTGACAATACCACGTGCCATTTTGGCAGAAACCCCATTAACTGGACCAACTTCAGTTTCTAGTTTAGCCTTTGCCTCTTTTACCATTTCATGCAATTCTTTAAATCTTGAAGTACCATCCAAAAGCCTGTAGCTCAAATATATCCTGAAACATAGTATATCTACACGTCGAGCATCTTTTGCAATGCTTAGCTGCTTCTTCCAACATCTGCCAGCATTAAACATGAGTCACCAATTTTATCAACATAGGCTAAAAATTTAGTCACAAACACGAGTTGAAAATGGTTTTAATGTATTATACACCAGAATATTCTATTTCACAATCAAATGAGATGTACTGAGAAAGCCATAATGGAATTCATTTCTCTTGGAAAAAGACACAAAGGACAAGATAAACTGTAGAAGTTAAAGTTTGCTTCATTGTTGCATGCATGTCTATTTGAATGATGGACAAGAGACACAAGAAACATGGGCAAATTCATTTTTAATTTTCTTATTCTATATATAGTTACAAAAATAATACAGGTCGATGCATATTGGATATTTCACAGCATTTAACAAAGAAATTTTAAAGATTAATCAAAGCCTCACTGAATAAATAAATTGATAAAAGAACAGGGATAAAACACCAATAACTACGAAGGTAAACAAGATTACTCACCCAAGTATCCCAGTAACTTTACCGCAGGATGCACAACAATAACCACCATCTAGTTGCATCAGTTGTCCATGATCAACAACTCCCACTTTTTCATGTTGAAGAGCACACTCAATATGGCAAGACAATCCACAGGAGTCCCCTTGAGTAGATTCACACGTGCATACCAACCAAAGGCTAGGATCCTTGTTATCATCGAAAAGGTGGCAAATACAGCAAGAGCACCTTCTACAAAATGTGTCATCTTTAGAGAGAACAGCTCGACATGCAGAATTCTTACAGATCCAGGAGTTTGAATGTCCAAAATCACTAGGTGGGTCAGGAACTGGCACAAACCGCACAGGATTTTCTCCTTTGCGATGTTGCTTCCTAGAAGACTGATTGCTGACAGCAGAAACTTTTTTTGTGTCCTGTTTCTTGACAATCTTACTGGTTGACTTAGTTTCAGTCATCCTGCTTTTTGAAGAAATATTCTTTTTGTCCTTATCAAAGCAAGTACGTAGAAGTTCCTTCTTAGGACCAGGTTTTAGGAACTCCTGAAGAAGTTCTGAACTTCTTGAAGCATCATCTGAATGACCATTTTTTTCAGGAGTACTTTGTGCACTAGATGAAAGGCTTTGAACACCAGAAACTGGACAGAAATAAAAACCAAATAAAAAGTAAGTCTGGTGGAAACAGAAGGAAAATCTAACTAGAGTAAACAGCAAAACCTACACTCCAGTATAGATGTTGATTAACTGAAACAAAAATAACATATTAATCCAGAGCAATAACAAATGCAATAAATAATAAATTATACACAGGTTCCACTTCCACCAAATAAATATGAATAAAAGGGTAATAGAGCAGTTCAACCTTGAACAGAAGAACTTCAACCCTTCAATGGTTGACTACATCAAGGTAGTCTCAAACTAGGGATTTTACGGGCTCAAAAGGGGAAACAGAACAGCATATCGTGGAACTGTAACAGATTCTACAAGATTCAGAAAATTCATATATATGCATATTACATAAGTGAGAGAAAATAATAACAGCACTTAAATTTGTAATTATAAACATAAGAAAGCAGTGCTGTTAAAGGAGCCACCATGGCCACTGGGTCGAATATTTTTTGCCAACTGCCAGAAATTTGTGAAGGGAAGACACCTGTGGCAACACCATAGGTTGGAATAGCATGTTTATAAAGAGGATTTTGTCCTTCCACCATATTCATTCATTGCCATTGGTAGAATTGTGAAAAAGACAATAAGGTATACAGAATTCACAACTTAAGCTAGTAGTGCCTACAGAATTTAATAGACCCTGTTTGATTTCCTTTGACAAATAAAATCATGCCCCAATTGTTTATATTTAACATCAAATCCAAGCACGTGTTGCTACTCCTGACACATATATTATCATTCTTACTCTTGTGTTATTATTAATACACCAATACCTACATTAGCTCCACACTCTTGAGCTTCATTTCAACATCATACATAGGTTTAAGAGTTAGAAATCCAACCACTAAATCTAAACACATCAAGGTTATGTTTCTACCTAGTTATCATGTATGCATCAATCAGCAGTAGCAAGAGAACCTGCAATAGAACCATCCCTACTTTAATTCAACAGAAGAAAGTAAGTATATTGCTCAAAGTAGTACATCACAGACGGAAACCAAGAACAAGAGAGAAGTCATAGAAGTACAAACAAGTTAACTCCAACTCACATAAACTCAATTTAAAAAAATGAAGAACTAAATTGTGTGAACAATATAAAAACAAAAACCTATGATGAGTAGATTCAGAAGAGAATCATTAATTCATAATGCCAAATCCAAGAAAATTCAAAATTGTTAGCACAATTTATTCAAATAATACTAAATAAAGCTAATTTGACTCTTTCATTTTAATTTAAATCATTTATCATGTGATCAAGAAGTATCATACTAATTAGAACACAATCATCGTCTTTGAAAGCATTTCTCTTTGTATGGACAGAATCCATTGCCACCTTCAACTTAAAAAAAGCAATAAAAAATTTTAGACATCAATGTCAAAATTATGAGCAGATACTAATACCATACTAAATCAGGAAACAAATTAAGCATTTAAGAGAAATAGACACACACCACAAAAATCTTGTATTCTATTATATCAGCTCAAGATGAACAACAACCAAGTAGATGACCTGAAATAAAGTTCCTCTGGCTCAAATGCATAGTTTATCATTAAATAGGGATAACACATATGAGCTACCATAAAAATATAGAACAATCTCCAAACTATATTCTAAGCAACAGGGATCAAACCTCAGAAAAAGTTTGACAATACACAACAAGGACATGATGACACATTTTATGCACACTTCAAGCATTCTCATAATTCAAATACCTAAACGACTAAATAGAGGAAATATAAAAGGGACAATTGAGAATGCAAAAGTCAATACCTCATAAGCACCAGATCCTCCCTACAAAGGAGCATCTACAAACAATATAGCAAATCCTGGAAGGGAGTCCAAGGCCATCACACGACAGCTATAGTTTGGAAATAACCCTTTATATAGACTAGACTACGCAGGCAAAGGAGAAAGGTCGCTTTAATTCTTAATTTATTATTAACAAGTGCAAATCTTGATTCATGTGCACCATTCAAAATACTTTTAAAGAATGTATTCTTGTTCAATCCAACCATTGAAGTGTACTTAATCATCTTGATTTTTCGTACCTGATATTTGATAATTTGGTCCTCAATAAGGACATAATTAAAATTATTCACTTTATTCCTATTTATAAAATCCAATTACCTATTTCATTGAGATAAAGAAAGTGGTTAATTAAGTAGATTCTGATAAATTTGTCACAAATTTATATTTTAACTCAAAAATTCCCTTGTCATTAATATTTCTCTCTCTCTCTTCTAATTATTTGCTGGTACAACCACTCCCTGTGTTTAGTTAGGGGTATTTTAGATTAGAAATAATTAATGCAAGAGACATTATGGATTGGTCTTCTAAAAAGTAACTACTTTCTAAATTGGATCTTGTAACTAGGAACAAAATTAATATTCTTTCTTGTAAATAATTACAAAATCAAATCAATTTCAGATTAAGTGAGATATTATGGCCACAATCTAAATTACGAGAATCAATTATCCCATGAAAGGTTTTTGATGAAATTTGTGCTATAAAAAGTCCTGTCAGGATAAACAAAAAAACTATTGTGTAGAAATAAATAATATTGGAGTATAATTATATAATCACAAGACACACTGTCAATTCTACTAAAATTGTAATCTATTTTAAAATACCAAGTGCAGCCAAACTTTTTAATACACTAATAGATTGGGTTTGGTAACTGACAAGACAATTTGGACAACAGAATCATCGTTTGAGGAGCTATATTACTAAATTCAATAATCACACCCAACTATTAGCATTAATAATACCATCAAAACAGTTTTTTTTATGTTTTAATTGGAAGGATTATATGTACTTCAATTCTATATGTAATAGAAAGACACATTAATGCATTAATATTTCATCATATGATAAAAACAAAACATAATTGGTACATCAAAATTCACATACCCAAGATTTAAAGGGAAAAAATAATAGACATTCATATTGTGAATAAACATAATAGGAAAAGCCAAAATAAACAACAAGTTAAAAAGAAATCTCAGATTGGTTTTGTAAAAAATCTTCATAGCCTTACCTAATTTATTGCTGAAAAATTTAATAGATCTTATGCTCCATAATTCCACATTATTACTATCCTTAATAAGGTATCACCAAATAATACATTTCCAGGAAAAACAGTATTGTATTGTCTATTTAGCAAAATATAATTCCAATTAATAAATAAGAGGAAGAATAGGATTTTGATTGCCTTTATACATTGCAGCCCACAGCCACACTAGTTTTCCAAAACTATACCGTATAGAGGAAAGAATAGAAAAACACGAGATTTTGACCATATGTGTTTAGCATTTATTAAACCTGAGAAGCTTATTCTGATATGACATTGATCCTTGACTCTATGAAAATAGCAATGCAATAAATACAACCTCAAACATATATATTTACAAGGTATATTATCACATATATGAGTCAAACAAATTTCAAGTTAAGATTTAGTCAACAAAAAAGGAAAAAGAGATGATGCAGTTATACAACTCAAAGTTATGAGGCAACAAACCATTGGACCAAATGATTAAGTGACAAGAAGGCCTTCCAAAATAAGCCTCTTTCAATATTTAAATCAAATAGTAGACTGAAACTGTATATAAACTCAATAAATAGTTAGTTGAACATGTGTTGAAACATGCAGCAGAGTGTTTGTAAATGGTAACACACATAAAATAACAGAAATCACATATCATGCATCTTTCCCTTTTTAAATTGTGAACAGATGAAAAAAACAACACTAGCCCTCACACAGCCAAACTGCATTACAAACAACATAACAACAGAATATTGCAGCTTGTAACTAATGAAAGAACAAATTCAAAAAGAAGCTCAAAAACACACCTTTAGCAAGGAACTTGTCTTCTAGATCCATTTTGTAAGTGCCCAAAACTACAACAGAATGGCCCTTCTCTGACAAACAGAGAAAAATTGCATTAAAAGGATGCTTACGTTATTGTGAAGAGCAAATGAGTCTCGTCGCTCCACTCAATTCCCACGTGAACAGAAAATGAAACTTTTTAGTAATGTCTAAGCTATGCATCACACTAAAAAAAACTAACAAACACTAGTTAAAGCTCAAATTCCATTTTCTTGAATACTTCAAAAAAAAAAAAAAAAGATTTTCTTGATAGCTCACTTATTTTCCATTTACCTAAAACAAATAAGAAAATAATAATTTCCCACGGGAGAGAGTAACCATGTTTCAAATACATCAGTTTCAGAACACAGCCTCTCTCGGCTTGAAAACAATGATCAAACACATTCAGAAAGCAAAACCAAAAGTACATGACACCAACCATTAAAATTAAAAATAAATATCTCAAATTAAAAATTAAAAAAAAAAAAAATCAAACTCCAAATACAGCTGTATTATCTTGCCCATTTGACTCCAATCCAAGTTCCCTCATGGAAAAGATTCAACTCCAATCAACATTCAACAGCGAAACAAAAACAAACATTAATATTAATATTATTTACTATTACTATTATTGACTTAAATACATTCCAAAAGAAATGAAATAATAAAGAGATAAAATAAATGGGAAAGTGAAGGTGAAGAGAAAAGAAGAAACACAAGAAACAAATCACGATTTAACCGTTCTTCTAATACGCATTGCGCGCGGTGCATTAACGATAGGGAGAAAAAAAATCAAAGAGAGTCTCCATATTATTATTTTGTTTAATTTAAAAAAAATGGAATAAGGAAAATTTAGAAAGAATAAAAGCCGTAATTAACGCGAGAATCACGAGGCGAACGTGAAGGTCTGAAAAGGAAAGGAGGAAGGGGGAAAACAAGAACGAATCTGCGTAGGAAAACGAATCGAAGAAAAAAAAAAGAAAGAAAAAAAATGGAAAAGAGGTTAATCACTGACCTTGAGAGAATGGGGAGAGGAATCAAGGGTTTGTTACCATGAAGAATCCCCAACAACACAACACGACCAGACACGAACGTTGTTGGTGGTGGTGGTGGTTGTTGTTGGTAGTTTGCGTTGCGATAGAGAGAGAAGGGAGAGAAGAGGTTGGTTTTGTACGAGTCGTTCACGTTTTGGGGAGGGGGGAGATGACGCGCGAGCTGGGGCGCGTGGGATTGTGGTAGTTTGAACGGTTCGGTTTTTTGGGGTGCATGGTACGGATAGTGTAGTCAGGTCAGCTCCTGCTGCTGTTTTTCCCCATCTCTTTTTCTTCTTATTTCCTTTTTTTTTATTATTATTATTATTCATAATATTCTCTTTATTTGAATTTTGCAAATTATCAATAGATCTAATAAAAGTTAAAAGATAGTATTTTTGGATGAAAGTTATCTCAAATGTGATATTTATATAAGAAATCAAGACTTTTTTATTATTTTAAAAATAGTTTTTAGTTTTTAAAAATTTAAAAATTTATTTAATAAAAACACTTGGTGTTTATTTGTTTTTCAGTTTTTAGTTTTTAAAAACTAACAAATATTTTCAAAAAATGCTTTTATTTTTTAGATTTAAAAACTAAAAAAATATGTTTTCTGTTTTTAATTTTTAATTTTTTATTAATAATATTTTTATCATAAAATTATTAAAAAAAATTCAAATCAATAACTAAAACTTTGTCAAAAACTTATAAAAACTTTGTAATCCGACACATTATTTCAATAAAAAAATATTTCATGCATTTTTAATTTAATCTTTGTGAATATAACGTAGTTTTTAATATATCAGTGATCATAAGATTCAAATTAAGAACATACATTTATAATAATAAATTTTTTTATTAGAAAAAAAGTGGAGTGGACAATAATACCCCTATATATGCTTTGCTTGAAAAATATAGAAGTGTGTGTCTGAAATCCGCTGCAACTGTTTTTGCTTCACTTTTACGTAATCCCCATCAACACATGTACTTGTAATCCAAAAGAGTTCAATTCAATAACTTCAAAACAATCTTAAATTAATCTAATTTATATTTAAGTTTTTTACTTTAAAATATTTTTTAAATAATAAACTAGATCCATTGTTGAACTAATAACTAAATATTCATATTTATACGTTGTTAAAATTTACGTACACCAAAAGAAATTATCTTAAACATGAATCTTTTATATACAAACACTTATTTATATCAAACACTGTAGAAAGTGGGTATTAGATAAATTTTACAAAATTTATTAACCTAATTCATCTTAGAAAATAATCTTGAATTAGAATAGGATTTGTAAGAAAGATATAATATGGTAGATGAAATTATAAATCAATATAATGATAGGTATTTTGATGGTTGTGAGTCATGAATTAGGTTATTGAAGGAAGTTTGAATATTAGTAGCTGAAGTCATAAATCAAGAGGAAAAAATAGTTTTGAGAATATGAAGGTAAAAAGTGAATAATTGAATAAAAGAAAAAAAGAAAAAGAAAATAGTAGTGAATAGGGGTTGAGTGGGACCTTGGGGCAGGGGAGGGTGTGAGGAGCAGCAGAAGCAGAGAAAAAGGTACGTCAAGCAGTAATTCCTGACGTGATTTCTACCTTCTTTCTTCCACCTATTCTCTGCGCGTCACAATAACATTATCCATTTTTTATTACTTTTTTCTTCTCAACATTTTATTATTTTCATTTATTCATTTCTTTATTTTCGACACACACTGTTGGAGACAAAAGGCGATGTTTGGTGCATCACATAAACACCATCTTGTCTTTCATAAAATACATTTGGTTTTTCATTTTTTTCTTTTGGAAAAAAAAAAAAAAACCATTTAATAGATATGCTTCAATCCATCAAGGAGTTTGAGTTGATTTTGTGATGCACTGAGTTAGTGAAATTATCTTTTATTGCAAATTAAATAATAATTAAAATTATAAATGTGAAAAGAAGATTCTAAAACATCAAAGAAATTAATATCAATAAGATAACTTTGCCATAATCAATTAGTAGTGTTCTGTCATTCAACTTCATTGCTAAGATAACAGCTATGCAGTTACTAAAAGAAACATTGATATCTTTTGTAACTGATAATGAATTATGATAATTAATATAAATCACAGATAATTTTATTTCTTAAACATCAAGCTGGAGATTCAATTCTTAGTCCATTTGTATAAAAACATTTATTAAAAAAATGTTCTTCCTTTAGACAAATCTCAATATATTAGAGAAAGATTAACTAAGATCACTGAAAAAAAAAGTGATATAAAAACTAATTATAAATTAAGCTTTTAAATTTAAAATGTTATCCCGTGATTATAGCATTACCAATGTCAAGTTAACAATGCAGCTGGCATCAAATCACAAAAAACAACTTTGTCTTTTGAGTCAGATGTTAATATTAATTACATAATACTAAATAAATAATATCTTTACCAATGGTCCCGTGATTAGTGTTATGACATTATTGTATGGCTGTTTCCTCCTCAGTCCCAAACATTAACCTTATCAAAATTATAATTTTAATTATTACCTGTATTGAGGCAAGGAGGAGGACAGTGAAAGGATTGAATAATAAACAGGGTACTAATTATGGCAAGGACTGTGTGACTTTTAATTTCACAAAATTTTCTAAACATTATGGGGCTAAAGATTTGTGAAAGGTTTTCTAGCCACTGGGTAGGGTTCTGGATCTGTTTATTCCATCAAAATGCAACAAGGAAGGAACTTTTTTGGGTTTGTTGAAGTGGGAGCGGTAATGTATGGATTGGGACGTATAAATTGCAGTTGAATATAACAAGTTTTGACGTCAATAATCAGTTGAGCAATCAGAAAAATCAGGAAAGGAAGTGGGTTGTGGCTCCAAAGGAAATCCTATGCTAAGGTTTTGATGGGAATGAATAGAGGAGTTTGGCAAGCAAAATTGATGGAGGATGATTGGAAGGGAGTGGGCTTTAAAGTGGAAGAGAATGAGATGGGTTGGGTGAAATTCTGTTATGTAAGAAAGGTGAAAGATTCTAAAGTTGTGTATTGAGTAGAAGATGGAGTTTTGAGAGAAGGAATAAATTCTAGGTAGGTGACGCCAATGGGTGGGGATATGGTGCTTTTGCAACCCGTGGATGGAGAAGATTTAGAGGTATTGCTTCAATAAACAACGGACAACAGACATTATGGCAAACTTCTTTCACGGGATGTCCCACGTGAACGATACATTTGGCTTAGATGCTTTGGCTTTCCTTTGCATGCATGGAATGCCAAATTATTTTATAATCTAGTTGGAATGTTTGGTCAATTTCTGTTAATGGATCGTCCCACCACCAAGAAGAACAAGTTGGATGTGGCTAGGATAATGATTCAGTCAACAACAAGTGAGACCATCAATGTGTTGAAGAAGATTAAAGTAAATGAGATTATTTATTCCATTAGAATCTCTGAGGAGATCCACATTCCAGTATCCTATGCACATCCACTGTCCACAGTATCATCTTCATCAGACAGAGACTCAATGAAACGAGACACAATGAACAACTATGGAAGGTTATTCCGGTGGTTCAGAATTTGATTTTCATATTCAAAATTATAGAGGTAGATAAGATTTATATATTGTCTTTGTCTCTAGTAGAAAATCAGGAACGTGGAGGTGTCAATTTGGAACTGCAATCTGACTTACAAGTGTAGGGTGATGGGGGAAGTAACGCGACTCACTCTGCCCATAAATTTGTTTTCCTTTTCGAATCAAGCTTAGTACTTACAAATGCTTTTAAGATAATATATATATATATATATATATATAGTTGTAGAACAGTTAGAAGTGCTTATAAAGAATGTATCAGTTGTAAAAATAACTTACAAGTCATTTTAACTTAATTGAATATGTTTCATAATAGCATATGATATAGTTTAATAAAAAATGTTAAATAAATATTTAAGTTATTTAATCGAATGCGTCCTAAATTCAATCTTAGTTGAAGAAAAATAATAACATTATAAATTTGTTTTGCACCATCATTCAATTATATAATAACTTTATGTACTTTTATAACAAAATTAGTTCAGAAAATTTATTTAAAATAATTTTTAATTAATTTACAGTGGAAGAAAAGAGATTGGGTAACAGAGAATAATACAAGCATAGAAGGGTAGGTGAGAATATTAAACAAGAAACGTCCAAAGTGGCCTTATTCACTAGTCCTACGAGTATTGTGACCATCAAGTGATATCAAAGTAGATTCGTCGGAGCATAAATAGGACTATGTAAAAGTATTACTAGCCTTGTAATATTACACACATTACGAGTGATTTTAAATTATCTGCACTCAATGGACACTGATGGATGCTTTGCTATCTCATTACATAACACACGAAGGCTGAGAATAAGTAGCTAATACCCTGCATGCATAAAGGAAGATAAGATATAAAAAATAGGACGAAAGAATGCCGAAAAAGTAACTACAGCATATTAAATAGTATCCGTCATAAATCAACTAAGAACAACCTGTTTTATCAATGCACCCTATATTTCCTTCGTAAGTCAACCAACTAGAACATAATCTAGGACTTAAAAACAACCTTTTTTTCGATGCACCTAAAAAGAAAATATAACAACGAGATATAATAAGAAAACCTAACATCTCAAAAGCCAAAAGAAAAAGAAAAAGAATTAGCACCAAACGATTGTGCATGGCTTCGGCATCAAGTCTTCTTATAATGGGAATATGTCATAGATATCAGAATATGCTTTCTACCTTGATCGAAGGAAGATTTCTACAATTCACATCAAAGCTATTTTGAAGTTCAACGGATTACACCAAGACGTGTATGTATGGAACCGAAGCATGGCCAAAACGTGAACAAGAACCACAGAGATTCAGAGCAACACACTAGGAAACACAACAAGGATCTATGAAAATTAAGCAAATGCACAGAATACTTCAGAGCTATACAAAGCTCCAAACTCATACGGCCAAACAAAATCCATAGTAATAGTTGCTAATCAGGAGAACCTAACTAAGTAAACAAGTCAGTAATAGTATCATAAACCCTAAGCAAGTCAATTTGTAAATGATAAGTAATAGCAGAATAATCTGCAACCAAATCAACTTAAGACGTAGAAATATCCCAACAGTTTGTAAACGTTAAAACCAAGGCAAACAGTTAACTGGAGAACATGGCATGACAAGCTAATAGTACCAATGCCTGATGGCGGATATTGTAGAGATGGAACGGTGGAAACAATATCTCAAACATATTGTGGGCTAGCAATGACACAAACCAAAGCAATATCTGAATGGTGGTCAACAAAAAGATGCTGTTGACAGATTCAGTAATTATTTGCCACTGCCAATAGAAAGCTACGAGATATCAGGCTCAGAACCAACCACCAAATACTAGAATTTCTTTTGCAAGTTTCCTAATTAGAATAGAGCAGACCACAATTATACCAAAGAAGTGAACAAAATAAATAAACACTAAATTCTACTAATGCACACGAATTATTTTTCACAAATAGGATGATATAAAATCAAATACAAAACAAATTGACAATTTAACAAAACTTAATAGAAAAAATTCAAATCCAAATTTTCATACATTTAATACAGTACCAGAAATGTTCAAGCAGGAATGTTTGTGATTTACTAATTCAAAAATGAAAGGAAAGTATATTTAACGCACCACCAAAGCTTTTGCCAGACTTAACAAAACTAAGGATCTTCAAGTGGAAGAAAAGATAAAACATCGTTGGCAGGAAACAATCCATAAAAAAGTAGTCAAATCTTACACAACAAGTAAAATCACTAATAATGATTGTTATGCTTATAATCATATTAACATAAATCCAATTACATTACCAATATTCTCTAAAACTTAATGATGACTTTTGAAACACTATATACCAAAAACTATACTAAAACCCAGAAAAAGGACAATGTCCGCTTGTAATTCTAATGATCACATTCACTAAAGAAACCAATCAGACTCATGATATAACAGTGACCAACAAAGTAAATTTTATATTTTTGTTTCATGGCCACATGTCATCATTTTGCTTTTGTAACATAAGATGACAATAGTGGAATATTTCAAGACTTGAAAGTGAAAGAACTATCTAACAGTGGAGCTCTCTCTGTCATTCTATCCCCATCCATAGCTTTATTCATATTCACAATACATTACGACACAAAAACCACAAAATAAAAGGAATAACCAAATCCCAAAAAAGATAAAAAGAAGCATAATTATAAGTCCAGAAAATACTCTGAAAGTCGAGAAATTATTTACATAGTTCAAAATGATCATGTATCAACTAATTTTCACACAACATATTTTTAATTTTTTTTTGTCATAAATTGAAGAACTGATTATATGTTATGTAAAGATTAGTGGAGCCATGAACCCGGATTATCCACAACCAAGATTATTAATAATTTCTCCTCAAAAGTCATGTCAGACATTATTCTGATTACTTTAGCAAGCAAAAATCAAGTTAAAAGCTTATTAACAAAATTAGCATATTCTAAACTAAAACAAAATACATATGTGTGCAACTAATAATCAAGGTTTTCTAATTAAGCACGATGAACCTGCGGATAAAATTAAAAAAAAAAAAAAAAAGTCCTAACCTTATCACGAAGATGAGTGCTGGCCCTCGCACGCGGGGCTATCATCGAAATTCTTCGATGGATACTTCGCCGTGACCATACCGACCTCGAAGACGATGTCGTCACCGGAGGAACGGATTCCGGTGATCGACCACCACTTGAAGAACGCGCGAACCCTAATTCCGTCGAGTTCCGCGATTTTCCCCTGCACGATCTTACCGGTTATGGTGTCGGAGTAGGTGGCGACGTAGTTGTCCGGCGGGAGTGTGATTTTGCACGCGCCACCGAGCTTGACAGTAAACTCGCCGGTGGTCCGGTTCACGGCGTATCCCAGGACGGTGGTGGCGGGAAGAAGACCGGAGGGTAAACCATAGCTAACGAGCTCCACGTGAGCCAGCGACGGCGTTGATTTGGGGGTTTTAGTGTTAGGGTTAGGGTTTTGGAACGAATTGGTTACGAGATTGAGAAGAAGAGCGAACACGAAGAGGATTTTGGGATTCATTGCGATTTTCGTTCGTTTGGTTCAATTATTTTTTCCTCTGGTCTTGTATATGAAAAAAATGAAACTGATATTTTTATTTTTATATATTTTTTTGTCAATTTTCATATCTGTCACGATAACGACGAGACTCTGGACGATGATTTTTATTGCGAGAATCAATGGGATGATCTTTCAACACGTAACAGAAAAAACGACTTTCTCTTTTGACTTTTTTGTTCAACTAGTTGGGCCTTGACTGAATTTGAATTTTGAGGCCCATCTTATGAAATGAACCCGGCCCAAGCATAGATGAATATATGGATGTTTGATTGTTTCAACTCCATCTCTCAAATGTATCCAAAAGGAATAAATAAATTAAATAATGCAATTAAAAAAATATAAAACTATTTTCTTTTATATATATTCTTAACAATGTCGTAAAAACAATTTATAAATGATGTGGGATTTCTAATATATTAACCTATTATAGAGATTATAAAGGAAAATTAAGGCCATTATTGCTTGTTCTATGCATGTGACATGCTACTCAATTCTTTGATTAGTAAAATGAAGAACTTTCTAAGCTAGTTTCTTCTAATTCAATTCACGTAGCCAAAAAGTTAGAGGAGCAAAACAGAGTTGGACCTCAAACTATCATTATACATGTCTGTGCACTGTCATTTTGACAACTTGCACATGTCCTAGATTAGGCTAGAAACACCTCTAGCCCCTTAAGTAAGAGATGCATTCTCTTTTCCTCCATTTTTTTTCTGTCTCCTTTTCATTTTTAATGATTAATGACAGAGAATTGTGATGCAAAGCTATGCTTGTGCAAGAAGGAAAAGTACAAAATCATACATTTATTTAATGGTGATGACTATATTAGGCATTTTGTGCTTTATTTGTATTCAGCACATTTGCTTGTGACTCAATTAATCTTTTTTAAGTCTGTGGCCATGATACAATCATTTTGTTTGCTACCAGGGACACATTTTTGTTTAGTAGTTTCAAACTAATGTAGAAGTCGTGCATAATGGATCTTCTTTTCAATTATTCAGTAAGCAATAACCATAGATCTTTTGTTGCCTTAATAATATAAAGTATAAACATCACTGGCCAGTGTCCACCCAGATGAGTTTGAAGTCAAACTTGACTACTCTAATACTTAGAACTATCTACCTTATTATCATGTCATAGCCTCAAAGTTGTGGTCGCTTCCACATTACTATTAGTTTTCAATTTTCACAAACATATCTGTTATTTGGCATGGAAGCTTTTAAACACGAGAAATTGTTGTATGGTTTGAGATAATCATATGTTTATTAGTTAGAAATTGAGTTTTATTAAAACTGAGATACATGAGTTATGTGGAGTTTGACTAATACCATAAATACATGGAAAAACATACGATAATGCAAAGTATGACAATATTTATGGCACAATTTTGGTCAAATAGAAGTTAAAATTTTAATCACCAATGATAATGGTTTACATCTGAACCTTCACAAATGTGTTAAAAACATATCAAGACACACTGATATGAGACATTAATGCACTTCTGTTTTGTAACTTTCCATTTTTGCACGAAAATACTGGAGCTTGGCAATAGGTATTAGCATGATACACTATATACAGCACCAAAAAGACACAAAAAGTAAGAGCTCCTTAATTCTATTTCAACATCTTTTTTTGATTGAATCTGATGAAGATGGTTTTTGTGTCCAAAATTATTCCTTACTAGATTGAGAATTCCAAAGCTCTGCATTTTTCACCTTGGACACACTCTGCAACACTTCAGAGGGAAGAATATCGCCCATAACCACTACTATTTTTGTTTCCAAATCCACCTTATATGAGCTCACTCCTGTTTTAAAGGTGAATGTGGATTCAGATATTATAATTATAAATAGATGCAAAGCAAACAAAATACAAACACACCACACACATACTGAAAATAAACAATAATAATGTAGACTTTATGGCAGATTTTGTCAAAAGGAGTGGTTAGCATATTCTCTATCCCAGTATCCTGTGGTGGACATTTAGCAACCCACTGTGTTCATCAATATCTGACAGAATTTGCTTTAGCTTGTGATGAAATTTAGGAAAGAAAGATAAACTGATAAAGCAAAAAGCTGGCATGCCTACCAGTACAGTAATGTTTCATTCTTACGAAGTTACATTGATAGTTAATTTTTTTTTCTATATTTTGTGACAGTAAAATTACTCTAGAAAGCTGCTTTATGATATGGAGAGAAAAAGATGGTAATATGCTCACCTTCCAACTTTGAGATATGTTTCTCAATTTTTTTTGCACATCCATAGCAATGCATGGACACCCTCAGTTTCACTATCTGCATATTTTGTGTGAATAAGAACATATATATTAAACTATACAAGCTATCTAATATAATACCAAACATGTATTTCCATTTTTCATTTGGAAAGAGAGAAGGATTTACGAAGTTACAGTAGAAAATTCACTACCAAAAACAAAATAGTAGGAACAACAAGAAATTTTATCACATTAGGTGAGATTGACCACATTGATTTATACGAGTTATTCAGTTCAGTTAAAGGTTTCAGAATAAGAGTTGGAACAAAGAAAAAAGGCCTCACCTGGGGTTTCAATTGAAAAGCCAATGTCTGCTTTCCATCTACTATATCCTTCAATCTCAGTTTATGATCACTAGAAGCATTTACAATCAAAGGCTTTTTCTCAAACTCATCTTCAAACTCCATGGAGTTCATGCAGAAACAGGTGTTTGAGCCA
Organism: Macrotyloma uniflorum; assembly: GCA_016859785.1. Classification (NCBI taxonomy): domain Eukaryota; kingdom Viridiplantae; phylum Streptophyta; class Magnoliopsida; order Fabales; family Fabaceae; genus Macrotyloma; species Macrotyloma uniflorum. Next base: position 1,503,085 of record BDMB01000030.1, read on the forward strand.
AAAGAAAGACAGAAGGTATCCAACATCTTCCCTAGTTTCCCCATTTCAAAGTTATGTTCTTATTCTATGGCAAATCTGAGTTTAAAGAAAACCACAATTGTAACAACTAAACTAACCTCCCACACAAGTCTCGAGTTTCATCTCAACCAAAGCAAGGTAGTAGGAATATCATATATTAGTGAGGAGAGAGAGTTTAAGGGGGTGGAGGTAACAAATAAGCTTAAAGTCAAATTTTATTGGGGAAACCAAAAGCAGCACAGAACCCAATAAATTTTACGAGGAATAGCAATAGAAAATAGATTCAGTGTGGTTAGATACTGTCATGTGATGAACTTCCAAAAGCACTTGACCAAACTAAAAATGAACTATGCAACTGGGGTGGATGACATTAATTGTCACTATAAAGTACTACTAACCTTGTGAGACACAACTCACAAATTTTAATTATTTGAATCAGATGAAGAGCATAATTACTTTAGAAAACATGTTTTGTAAATCAAAATACATTATAATAAACTTTAAACAACGCATTATTAGTGTGTTTGATTATACATCTTAAATTTCATATTTACTGAAAAAAATTTAAGTTTTAGCATTCACATCTTAGGTGTAATTTTTTATTTAACTGATTTTCAAACATGCTACGTGTAATCTCATAATATTTCTTAGGCAAACACACTAGAAACAGAGACATTAAAAAGTATTATAAAAGGATAAGCATGGCTTGTGAGTTAAAAGAAGTGAAACTTGGATCACATGATCAAGGAGGAAACAGGGATCAAAAGATTGGAAATAGAAATGGCAAGCTTTATTAGTGAATGTGATGAGGCTTTGCCTAAGTTGGAGGAAAAGAATATGTATGTAGATCCATGTGGCTGATTTTATCATGATTTATAGCAGGTTTTTTCATGCCACTAAAATTTTTTAATAGTTTTTTTCATGAGTTATGATGCAAACTTCTTATTACTAGTCTCCATTCATATAAAGTTACTTATATTATATGAGTTTATACAACTCAACTACAAATCTCGAATTTAAGTCTTAAATATATAGTTACATTAAATATTTTAAAAAGTTATTATTCATAATAATTTTATCTGACTTGTGCATCAGTTTTGAACTGATTTTAGATGCCTAAAAGGAAAAGGGACAAATGATGAAATAAGTAATTGAGACCTATTAAGACCAGAATGAGAAGCTGTGGACATGTGTTGTCTTCACCTTGAATATATGATGGGACAGGAGGTCATGCATTGTATTGCATTATTGAACTCCATGAGATAAGAAGCGTTTACGAATTATTGAATCATTGAATAATTGTGTTAAAGAAAGGCTCTTTTATCTACAGGTTGGTCCATGTGACAGTGGAACCTTTCAATGGAAGCAGAAGTAGAATTTTGAAAAACAAATGCTAAGGGCTAAGCCATGTGTCAGGTATGTAAATCACACGAGTTTGTTTCTGCATGGATGAAAGTTGAGGGAGAGCTTCTTTAAATGGTTATGCATGAAGTTCAGACACACCCCACCTGAGAAGAAAATGCAGGCTTCACAGGTCCCTTCACAATGAGTAGTTACTGCAACTGAGTAGATCAATTGATATATATTGTTTTAATTTAATCAATGACATTGAAGATAAGTCTTGAATATATATTGTCATAAAGAAAATTTTATTCTTTAGCTTTTATAAAAGTTGAATATTTAAAAGATTCTTTTTTTGTATTTATAACAAGTTAATGATTATTATAGTTTGTCTTTTGTAAAAATACATGCAAATATGACTAAGAAATGAAATTCAGCAGAAGAAAATGAATAGCTACACAGCAAGGGCACTTGTGTCTGCTTTAGCTTAGAAAGACCAAACATGATGCAGTGTATTGACAGCATTTTGCATGAATTCACGAAACACCTTTAATCTTATTATTATATTTTTCTCTTTTTTGGAAGGAGATACTAAAAAACATAACTTTTCTTTAATTTTACAATAGAAACATAGAGGAATGTATCCGTAGAAGAGTGAATGTTAGTGCCTGATGTGACATTGGGTAGTTGGTTGGCTCACGAGAGGATCCACTACGAGGGTCCATACTCCATTGTTTCCTAACTTACATAAATAATATCTATAGAAAAGAACACTGATTTGTTTTAATGATATTCTCAAGATAATTAACTTTAAAAATCAATATAAGGCTCTAGATTAAGATTAAGCTAAATGTGTTTTGGATTTTGTTCTAATAGAATCACTTCATTCTGATTATGCCTAATCCAAACCATGCCAGTGATGCCACCCCATTCTCACCCTACTTAGGACACACCTCATGCTCCATAACATCCTTAAAGGCCTAAACAGATGTTGGATAATTATGGTTATTTTGTTCATCATTGAGTCCAAATCATTTTTTTCCATCATTTGTCACTTTACTGTATGTCACTTTCTGTGGTTTACATCTTGCCCCCAGCAGAACTCTCTATAAGAATGAAAATTGCTCAGTTAGTCTTCTTTTATGATCTCTTCACATTGAAAAGACATTGAAGTGTGTTCTGCTAACTTTGTAACATACTAATTCATTATTTATGTAAAACTTAAGAATATTTCCTTTCGTTTTATATTCAGGAAAATAAAAGACAATCCTGGTTGATGATTTTCTAGTTGGTTTTCCTTGAATACAATTTCCCTCTACCTGACCCACCCCAAATGCAAAAGCTACCACCATTTCCATTAACCATGGTCCATTACCTACAAATCCACGTTTATAATCAGGTCCAGAAGGTTGATGTGGATTTTCACATCATGTTCAAGTGGTTAGTGTTTGGACCAAAAAAACTTGGCTAGTGTTGGATCTAGCCATAAAGTTGCAAGGACTGTGACAAAGGGCATTAGAGCTAGTGATAACAAAACTCCTTATGAAAGACGCAAGTGAATGGGGTCCATGTTATTTTTCACGTGAGATTGAATAGTATACACCATCGACCTAAACAAAGTAATACACCGTGTTGGATTTATAATCTCCACAGCAAATCACTGTATAGAAAATGATGTCAAATAGAGACTGATTCGTGAAAAACAAAAACAGTAAAATCATTTGATTCCTTTATTTTTATTAAAAAAACTAAAACTTCGAAAGTGGATTTAACTGTAAAGTGGACAAGTAAAAGGTTATTTTTATTTATTCAATATTATATATATATATATATATATATATATATATGTATTAAAAAAACAATGAACACAGTGTTTCATTGATTGTGAGTTGGACATTATTTGTTACAGAGAAATGGTAATCCACTGCTTAACTTATGTTTAACATACAAATAATTCACTCACATAAAAAATACTCTAATCGTTGAAACTGGTAAATTGAAAAATCAAGAATGAAATTTCTGAAAAGCATCCTCTAAATGGTTGTTAAGTTACTTTATACTCCCTCAGTGGCAAGTGAACAGAACAGGTACTGTATAGCTTCAAGTGACAAATCCAAAAACTTATGTGCATTGTGCCACCACCATTGCTTCTGACTTCAGATTTCTAGGATGTTGCAAGCAGTTGGAATTCTTTTTCCTAACTGAGAGAGGGGCACTTGGAGGAATCTACTACATGTGCAGCAGGTATATGGGGCAATTTAAGATCTTAATCCTCACATTTTCAAACCAGAATGGGGGATAACAGGGAAGTCTTCATGTAGAATCAGCATGCCTGCTTTTCCATATGATTGGAGCCACCAGCATCCATACTGTCAAAAGTCAAAAACTTTGCTCAAGAAATTACACATAGAGTTACATTAATAGTCTCTCTCAGTTTAAAATTTTCCAAAACTAGAAACACATTATTTAAAATTTTGTTTGCATTCTTTATTATGGGTTGAAATTTATAAATCTTGTGAGTTCAGTTTCAATTTAAATGGTCTCATTCCCTATTCATATGTATTTCAACCAATAACAAAGAATGTGTTAGAAATTTATTTGTAAAATACCTCTTTTCCTATGGTTAGATAAAATTGAGATGGGATCATACTTACAATAAACACAAACTGCTAACCATTCATTTACTATTCTGACCCAGGCGCTGGTCCAGCCCACATCAATAGTCCATCTGCAGTAGAATATAGGTATTACAACTTATTTCACAAAATTTATAACTTTTTTTCTAAGACAGAATCAACTCAAATAAACTTTCTACTAACACCTATAAGTTAGCAACTAGGGAAAAAAAGGTTATGTTGTGAGTGACAATTTTGGGAGTGATATGGGATAGGCCCTTTAATGTCTACTCTCATAGGCCCAAACTAGTTAAGGGAAATGAAGCGTGAGCAGTTAGTTAGAGGAAGGATATGGGGAGCATGTATGGAGGAAGGAAAAAGAGAATATTTCAATGAAATGGAAGTTCAGAGATTTCTCTGACTTTGGGGGAGTTTGTTCTCATTCTATTTTAGTCTATAATTCTACATAATTTCATATTCAGCACTATTGATTACCTATCAGATTCAAAATGATATCATGTTACACAAAGAATAACTTCCAAAATTCAGGTAGTAAGAGTTAAGTGGCATCTAGATTTGTATAATATGATGGCTTGGCTATGACTAATTAGACATGCAATGTGTTTCCCTTCTTTTGGGTGAAAATGACAAATACAAGAAATCCAAGTAAGATGTTATGAACCAATTACTAGATGGGGTCTTACTTTTTCATAGAATGGTGACTGTTCCATCCAATCAATAGCATTGCAAAGTACATTGCTCCTGTAGCAAAAACAAAATGGAAGAAGCCATAACCATATGGAACATCATCTTCTGCTGGCGGATCACTCTTCCTGAACTGTAAGAATATCAGTTAGATATGCTTTCGAGAGAACCTGATGTTAAATAAAGTTCAATTTAGATCCTGTAACTAACCTGAAAGCATTTGGAATCTATGCCTGTAGAAAATGTTGCAACAACAAGTGCTAGTATTGCAACAACAAAGCTCTGCCAACAGTCAGTGTCAAATGTCAGCCCATAAGAAGGTAAAGTGATATCATGTTATAAGAAAATGAAATAATAGCAATTATAACAAGATAAATAACTTTTTTTATAAAAATTTCTTGATGTTACTCATTAATATGAGAAGATTTCCAACATTAAGTCCAAGTTATGAAATAGTAAATATTACAATGATGCTTTGCCAGTCTGTTGTGGATTCAGATTCTGACTTTCTGATGCAATCAGCTCCCGCAGGTTCACTGCACACACAAATATGTTCTAAAGCTCAAATTCAGCAGAAATGAACACATGGTTTGATTTTACTTCCATGTTTCCTTTGGTTGAAAAAAAAAAATCTAAACATTTTAAGCTACATGCATTGCGCACCTATATCAACTTATCTGTACAAGTTCAAAAGTAAAGACAAAGATTGTTAGCCCTACCTTCGAATTGCACACCAGCAAAGAAACACAACATAAAGCCCCATCAACCCTGGACTTAGAATGCCAGCATTCACCTATGGAGAGACAGAAATTCCACATAAAGTTATGATGGGAGATAAAGTAAGTTGAGCAAGCAAAAACCCTGGAAACAGTACTCACTTTTGGGTGAAGAGATACACTTGTCATGAGTTGGAGAAGCACTAGGGTCCAAGTGATGAAGAAAATGTTGAGGAGGCAAGATGGTAGTGGTGCATACCAAATGTACATCAAAATGATCCCCAGCAAGCAGATGAAATATGAAATAGTTGCAAATAACATCACCTGGATTTGGCTGCACAAAAATTGAAGATAAAAATGTAAACGTTTTAGGAAGTATTTTCAGCACTATACAAGTATTTGCAATACTGAATTTGAGTAAATGAATTAAAAATATTTATTATTATGAAAGAAGATAAGTATAACCAATTTAATTAAAATTTTCATACCATCTTTCTGCATATTTTTCGGAGCCAAAACAATCAGTAAGCCACGTAATGAAACTGATTATGCTTATTAGTTGAATTAGGAGGAAAACCCTGAAAAAGATAGAGAAAATTAAAACTATCAGCTCAAAACAAAAATAGGCTGCAATCATTTAGTTGAAGTAAAAAAACACATACCCTGCACCAAAATGTGCAACCTCACCTGCCCAAAAAAACAATATTTGCGTTAAGAGGGATAATAAAGGTAATAAATATAAGCAACACTTTTATATCAAAGTGGAAGCATTAAACACTTGGAGCTTTTTTCTGAGACACAATTTACCAACCATAGAGCTCAATCAACTCAGAAGGGAGTAAAAATGGGAATATCATCACAAGGATCAGCAGAACAATCTTGACTAACCACCATCCTGAATGCCACTCATCTCTGCCTTCCTTCAATTTAGAAGTGCCAGCAGTTGACCAAAACATGATCATATAAAATAACTGATAAAGAATTAAGGTTGAAAACTGAGCATAAATATTGATTAATGATTGACCAAACCAGATTTCATGCATATAGATATTGAAATTTGAAAAGGATACAAAGCAACCCATGCTCACACGCAGAACACCATCTGCACCCAAACAGTTTTTTCCAACCTTGCATCCCTTTAATCCTGTGGGTTCAATATATGTTAGAATTCAAGCTATTGGCACCATAACAATATAATGTTAATAATACACTTAATGTAGTACTCTTTTTAAGCACAGTGAAATTTATTGAAAGTCTCTGACTAAAAGCTAATTCAACACGTTTTAAATAAATTTCAGTCATTAACAGAATAAGAGCAGATGATTCGAATGGTTTGCATGGAGTCTTCTCAAATTTCATTGTTTTCGTTGTCTTTAAAATAGAAAGAAAGAAATAAATAATACTTTGTTGTTCTTTTGCATGAAAATGCAACACTTTGAACAAAGGTCCAAGGTTTTAAAAAATGGTATGTGATTGCAATTTCAGCCACAACATCAAAGTTTTTACGTTTATCACACTTGCAATTATTGTCGCATTCGCAGTATTTGCCTATAATTTCTTGTAATGTCAAGAATTGTGATGAAAAAATGCCACAAAAATGTGTTAGGAAGAAAACTTTTTCTATCATACATGTGGCACATACATGGCCAGAACTTGAAAGTAGCAACAAAAATTAAATGTGATGGTGATAGGATGTGAAAGTTCATGAAGGATTCAAGCAATCTCACCCTTCAATTGAGTTAAAGCAGTAAGGCTAGAAAGTTCATCACGTGCAGCCCATGCCAACAGATTGGCCACTAGGAAAATCAAGGCATACACATATCTTGCCAACCAAGGGTTGGAAACATTTCTGAATTGACTGTACCATGAAGAATCCTTCAAAACTTCACACCTTTGGTTACTGGTGTTGTTTTCCCCAGTCTCCATCTTTTAATCTAATTTCCAACGAAGCAATGCAACACAGTGTGCATGAATGGATCACAGACACAATAAATAGGCTCCACACACTCCAATCAAGATCTTCTATTCTTCTCCCCTGCACTGTAATGCATCAAAAGACTCATTGAAAATTCATCACATTCATCAAGGCCTTGGATGAAACAAAACAAGCATTTAAATAAGAACCAACAATTAGCCGTCTTGGGATCACTGTAACTTCACGAAACCCTGAGAATAATAGTTGTTATAGTTGGTCCTACTAGTCATAGATTCTTTTTCTGATATGCATTATCTTACCTATCATCATAGACTAAATGCTAAACCCCAAAATTTTTGGTATGCCTACCATATTATTGAAATTCCCTTTATATCACTTTGTAAGAAAAATAGTCTAACCCTTTAAAAAATATTCAGTAGAACATTCCCAGGTTCTATAAAGTCTTACCTGTAGTACATTGAATTAGAAACCTCCACCTTCTTCAAGTGGAAAACGGTATGTTTCACGAAAGCATTGCTTTTTAAAGTTCTAAAAGAAAAAGAAAAATTGTATTTTTAGATTGTTATCTTAACCCCACCTTCTTAACTGGCTACAGTTTATCATGATTTTTTCTTTTCTTTTTAGTTTTTATTTGTTGGAAAAAAAAAAAAAAGTTAAAGAACTTTTTCACGTCATTTGCTGTAACTATCGTGATATTGGATTTCCCTTCGCAGTGCTAAAGAGATATCTTTGGATAAAAAACAAGAGAAGAAGAAAAGAAAAGTGTAAATTTAACTTTTCATGAAAAAGAACACATTTTCAGTTTAATAACTGTTAACCATATTATTAACATTTTTAAAGTAGAAATAATTTAATTAATCATAGTTGTCAATTATAAAACAAAATAACAAAACAAGTGGAATTAAATTTTTCTGTCAAAAAAAAATTAAAATGTGAATAAAGCAAAATAAAGAACATACTATTCATAATTTGCGCTGAGATTTTCAAACTTCAATAATAACGAAAAGAACAGAACAATTGGAAGTGATATTCGTTTTTCCAAACCTCGAAGTAAGCGTCCAATTTTTCGTTAATTTCCCTTTGTGATTTTCTCGGCAAACAAGAAATCGATCAAACTTATGCGTTCATCAGTTCCATAAATGTACGTGTGTGTATTTATATCATAAAATAACAATTCACAAAGAATGATAAAGATTCAATGAACAAACACACTGAGAAAAAAAAGATTCATGAAAGAGAAAACAATAAAAACAGGTAAATTTGTCTATCAAAATACTCGCAAAGTTGAATGCAAGACATGAAACCACGTAGCAGTTCTTATTTCAAAGAAAAAAAAATGCAGAAATTAAGGGAATCGTTAATTAATTTCCAACTTCAAATGGGGTTCATCCAAAAAAATCTATCAGAAATTCAGAATCGATCTAGTGGTAAGAAATTGAACATGATGAACCAGACTTTAAAGTTTCATTCTTTACTGCTATAGTATGAACTAAAAAAATGGGGTTGATCAACAAATGAGAATGAAACAGACGAAGGAATAAGATGAACAGTACCTGAAGACGATCAAAATCATTGGAGAAGAGAATTGAAGATGATGATGATGATGATGAAGTATAAGGCAACAATAACATGAAAACTGAAGAATAACTGTGTTGTTGTTTCTTGGACAACCTTGGATGATGATTATTTTCCATTACAATCTCTTTCTTTCTTCTCTCATTAAGAGACTCAACAAGAGAAAAGACAGAGAAAGAGAGAGAATAGTTGGTGCAACATGTGTGTTGTTGGGTGAGTGTTTAAAAATGATGATAAAGATCGATCAGAAACACATAGTGTTGTTGTGAGACAGCGACATACAGGTGGCGAGGTTGCTTTTCGGTGGTTTCTGTCTGCTTTTTTCTTCTTTTTTTTCTTTTCTCCGCCGTAAGCTCAAGCTTCATGCACTTTCTATCTTCTCTCTCTTCCAATTCCTCTATCTTCCTTTCAAGCTAAACTATATATTCTTCCCCCACACAACTCTCATACCTCCATTTTATTCCTCCACTTCAACTAATTCTACCACCACATATCCATATTCTTTTCAACCATTTCATCTTCATCTCATATAAAAAAATCTGCACTTTCTATCGACTATATTTTTATATATGTATATAACTTTTCAAATAATTATTATTCAAATCAACCTTCTTGTTATAATTCATGATTAAACATTTAATAGGAGGATTCTAATCCATCTAAGTGGTTGTGAAAATTTCATAAATATAAAAAACTTATTATGATAATTAAACTTGTGATAATGAGTATATTCTATCTTGATTTAGATTTTAATTGCCATAAATGATTTGTTGATTTTTATTTCAATTATCATAGTAAATATACATCAATTATAAAATTATATAAAATCAATATAAAAAAATAAAATAATTGTTATTAAAAGTCCTCTCGAATAATAATGACACTCACTATTTAAAGCATATTGTTTTAATTGAATCAAAGATATTGAATTAAAGTTTTATGTGTGCTAGTGCATTTAATATTTGGTGAATAAAAGATATTATCTTTAGGAGTTCAATTTGATTTGAAATGGAATTGTTTTATGCAAAAGATATTAAGAAATAAGGATAGAATGTGTGTTCTATCATCCCCATACAAACTTTTATGCATGGACTTGATAAATAGTTTTTCTTTATTTGGTATAAGAAAAAGGGAGAAATAATGGTTGGGGAGCTTCAATTATGCTTCTTTAACAAAAAAGAAAGAGCTTTAATTCATTGAATAGCTAGTGCTAGTGGAAGTGCCATAAAAACATGATTTTTAGAGCACATTTTTTTGAATAATTTAGAAAGGAATAATTTGATTAAATGGAAATTAATAAATTAATTAGTAAGTGGGTGTTTTTAAGAGAGAGAAAGAGAGAGAGAGAGAGAGAGAGAGAGAGAGAGAGAGAAAAGAAGAAGAAGATGTTGGCATGGTGATATGAAAGGTTGGTGAAATGAAGATAGTAATGATGGAGGAAGCATCGAAGGCTTAATTGAGTGTAAAGATTAGATTCGAGTGTTTCTTTCACGCCCAACTTAATCATTGGTTTCATGCTACATATTATTATGGTTTTCGTAGTAAATAATAATAATGGACAACTATGATTTTTGTTCTTTTTTTGTTGCGTGCATGTTGCAACATTACAGTGTGACTTTTGAAGATTGCAAAAGGTGGTGGAATTTTATTCTACCTATTTTGACTTCTCAATCTTATCAATAATAATATTCCAGATTCTTATGCTTCAGATTATAATTAACCTCTAATGGAACTTCAAATCTGTTCTCCTTTTTTGAAAACAAATCTCCTTTTCTCTGTTCTTCTTTTCCTTACACCTTCAAAGAATATATATTGTATGGAGGTAGGGGCGGAGAGAATTCTAGGTGAGGGGTGAAATAATTAATATATATATATATATATATTAAAATTAATTATTAAATAAAAAATAATAATAAATAAAATTATTAATAAATTATAAATTATATAAATATATTTAAAATTAATATAAATAATTATATATATAATCAAATAATATCTAATATATTTAATTTTTTTAATTGTACTTTATGATATTTTATATTATAAAAATTATTAATTATCAAATTTATATTAAATTTTATAATAATTTTTTTTAATATAAATAATCATGTAATCAATAAAAAAATTAGATAATTTAAAAATTAATAAATATGATTATTTAAATTAAAAAGAGGATACACATTCATGAAATAATTATACGTTCAAACTTTATATATGTTTATGAATTTAATCTATTTGACTTATAATTTGTGGATGTATTCCAATATCATGTATCAAAATATCAAGTTAGAAGGTGGTTGTTGAATAGCTTGATCAATTGTTTGTATTGTGGATTGTTCATCAACACCATTTTCTTTAAGATTACTCATTGAATTTAAATTTGATAGATTAGATGTTATTTCATCAATCATATCAATTTCTCTTTTTTCTTAAGAAATTATAACCTCAACCTGAATTTTTAATATTTTGACATAGAATCAAATACATAGAATCAAAATAGAACATCATAAAACATTAAAACAATTAACAAATTGATAACGAATAAAAATAATGATATTACACATGCTAATATGTTATAATAATGAATAAAAACAATAAAGAAATAATTTTTCTTACCTTATTTCTTCACTGCAAGAAAAATATATTTGTCAAGTCTACTTTGTTTTTAAATTTCTTATCTTTTAATTTCTAATACTCTCTCATCTTCTAATATATACATATAATATAATAAATTATTTTGGTATATTTTGATTTTTTTTAATTGATTATATTTATTAAAAAGATATTATGTATTACATATATAAAAACTTAAGATTAGAGAAAATATTTTCTTTTATATATAAGATTATATATTTAATTATTTTAAATTGAAAAAGATTTTATTTAAATTTAATCTATATATAATATTTTTATATCATATGAGATAATATATTTCATAATTATATTTAATAATAAATAAAAACTAATATAATTATAATTAAATATAATTATATTTAATTATATTTTGTAATTAAAATAATATATTTGATGATTTGGTCTAACATAATTCTGTACAATCTCATTTGACACATTATTAATCTCATATATGATTCTTTCTTGTCTCTTGTTGACCAGTATAATCACATATTATATAATAATTTGTTGGAAATAATTTTATTTAAATTGAGTAAAATTATCTTAAATGAATTATAAAATATTTATGTCGAGAAGGTATTCTCAATTTAAACGTAATTCATTAACAGGTGATCTAATTTAAGTTCAACAATTTTACTTCTAAGTCCAATAATATTGCTAGCAATCAGGATTCCTCAAATCATGTAAAATGGATTAAAATCAATTAATAAATAATCTAATCTAGACCCAACAATTTATCCATCAAGATTTGATATATTAATAAGTGGTCAAGTTTAAGCTTAATAATCTTGTTAATTGATAATACTTAAATTATTCTCTAAAACTAGTTCAAAAATCAATTCAGAATATGAAGTTTACTATTTACTTTTTATTTATATATATATATATATATATATATATATATATAATTAAACCTAAAATGAAAATTTTTTCCAACGGGTAGTCCATGCCTTGGATAATATTAGAAAATATCGATAAGATTGGATGAATTTGTACTCATTTTTATTTTGTTTCACATGACACAAAATTTGTCCTTTGATAACATTGGTGAATTAGGCAGCATCCAATGTTGGGAAGAAAAGGTTCCTTTAAATTAGTGGATTTCTGTAGTGAAAGCACAATGTCCATCCATTATTTGTGTTGATGTTCTTAAAGGAAACTAAAAAGGGTGGTCCATTTCGCTGCAATTCTCATCATCTTTTCCTTCCATTCGCACACATATCAACAATGCCAAAAAGGAATCCTTCCTTCTTCTCAACGCTCCCATTTCTCACCATATAAATCATTTTCCCAATTTTTTATTTTATAAAAATTATAAATATATTTTATTTTTTAAAATATTTATTCACTTCTTATCAAAACTTAATCTTAATATATTTTTAAGTATGATAAAACAATGACATGCATTTATGAGTAAAGGGCCCAATATTCTCAATGTCAATGGCTTGTAATGATTGAAACCAAAGATGAGTTGAAGGAATTTGTTTGTTTAGAATGGAGGAAGAAGATGAAAATAACGTGTGGATGTATAAAACTCAAATACATGAAACTTGAAAGAAAGATGTGGTAGAGAAATACACTACGCAACAATTAACTTTTTTGGATACTTTCCATTCAAACTAACCTATCTTTCATGCCTTTTTTAATCCTTAGAAGCCAAAACGTTTAGTCCTATGCTCCCAATAATGCTAAGAAATATGCAACTACAATATATCTCTATCTCCCAATAACTATTATCTTATTTTCTTTAATATTTCTCTTAATAAAGTTACAATAATTATAAAATAGATTGAATATTTTCTGGTTGAGATATCTGTATATTCAAAATATTTGTAAAAAGTTATTATGAGCCTAATTCACCTTCAAAATCGGTTCAAAAGTTGAGATTTACACCTCATTTATATACTATAGTTTGACCTCATTTTTAGTTAAAAATTATGCTATCTTGGTAAATTCCATAATATCATATTCAAATCTATTATTATCTAATAGTTAAAGTTTATGACAGACATATCTAATTAAAGTACAATTCATTTTTAATCTAATTTTAAATTTTATATACTAACTTAAGTATCTAAATGTAAATATAGATATTCTCTGTGTGATTTAAAAGATAAGGAAGAAATTGAAAAAAAAAATTAATAACAAACTGAAAAAAAGAACAAGAAAGAATATTAAAATACTTATTCTGTATAACTAAGTAAATTCTTTTTCCTATATTTCAACATAATAAAAAAAATCAAAATCATAGGAAAAGTAGTTTGACTAAAATGAAGATGGAAGAAAGTTAAAAAATGAAAGTTCAGATTTTATATTTCTGGGTAAGAAAATATGAAATGTATTAAAAGTGAGAAGAGTACCTTCTAATTATATGTTACTTTCTTTGAGAATTACATATATTTGAGAATTACATATGAGCAATTGGTAAATTAATTTACCATACATAAAATATTTGAAAAATTGATGTTTTAAGCAAAAATGAAAATGAAAATTGATAGTTTTATACCATGAAGACAAAATTTAGATGGAAGGTTGAAAAGGTTGACCTAAGAGACATGTTTTGAGTGGTGATGATGTGGCTCCCCAATTTTAAGGGCGATGACATCTAAACAGATTGAAAAGGATTGTGTTTGTGTCTGCCTCTGTCACTCAATTTACCAACCACTGAAGGACATGACCCACATCTAAATAAATCACACAACTTTGCACCAAAAAAATAAGACATAATTTCTACCCACCAGTGATTAAATTCACTTTCAGGTTATTCAAGTTTCCAAAATTCAAAAAGTTCAAGACTTTATAAAAAAATATTATTTTAATTCTCAAATATTAAATTTGAAAATTTAAAAAAAAAATCTTTGAAATTATTTTTAATGTTTCAATATTTAACTAATAAAACTATATTTTATTAAATTTAAAGTATAAAAAGTAGATATTAAATTTAAAGTATAGAATTTAATATTTCTTTTTCTTTGATACATATTACATCTTTTATGTCAAATTAATATATTTTTTAATTAATTGTCTAATAAAATAAATGTTTACTTTCTTTGAGTATTTTAGTAAATTAATAAATTTATTAGATTAATACTAAGTATAATAAGATATTTATAAATTTTACTCAGTACTCAAAATTCTTCTAGGAGCATTAATTTTAAAATAACACATTTATAAGCCATCAATAAAATAATAATGCATTATCAAATAGATTTTTATTTTTAAATAAATATCGTAAATACCTGTTTATATTAAAAAAAATTAATTTTTTTAAATTAATTCTCACTTTCTTCCATTAAACTTATTTATATAAATATCATAATTTTTAGTTGGTTCATCAAGAACTGTTTCCTTAACATTACTACTAGTTGTATAAGGATTTGAAGTCTTTGTTTTTTAGATTTCTTTTTGGGATCTGTTTTGGTCCAAATCAAAAATATGAGCAGCCCAATAATATAGGCCCAAATGAAAACTCAGCTACATACCACACAGAAGACGAAGGCCCATTACTACATTAATATTTTATTACGAAACACATAAAATTGATTTTAGTTTATATCATTCACATAATATTTGGTTTGTCAAAATTATTTTTAGGAAAATATATCAAAAAAAAAAAACTACAAGTTATTAATTAATGAATAAAAAGACTCTTAATACTAAAAATTAACTCCATTCGTTCATGTTTAGCATTTTTCTATCCCTCAAAATAGAAAATAAAAATAAAAATATTGAGAAGTTTAACTCAAGCCAATTTAAATTTTGAAATTTCTTATTGAACTAGAATTTTAAATTCTCTAAAATTTTGAAATTCTTGGTCCATGGAGTGTAAGAATTTCAAATTTTAAAATATCTAGAGTTTGAAATCGAAATCAAAATAATTATAGTTGTCATAGAATAGTACTTTTCTTTTTTTACAGAAAATAAGTGAATTTACTCATATTGCATTTGATTTAGTTTAATTTTACATTAAATAATCATTCAAATTAAATATAAAAATTATATATAATTTAATTATGTTTAATTTTAATTTAATATAGAATTTAAATCAAAACAAATCTGTTTTTATAGTTTTCCTTACCATAAAATTGTTAAACATTTGATAATAATTTTTTAAAATATATTTTATAATAAAAAGTTATACAAAAAAATATTTTTGTAATTTAATATTATTACTATTATTATATTCATAATTTGAACTTTCTTTCTATTTATAAATAAATTATAATATTTTAATTAAAAATTGAAATAAAAAATTAATATTATGTTTTGATAAATATAAATATATTACAAAATAAAATATAATTAAATTGTAAAATAATCTTAAAAGATTTACTGATATGTCTATTTATTACAAATTAATATTAAAAATATAATATTCTATTTAAATATAACAAATTAGTTATTCAATTTTTTTTTAATATAAAATTTGAATAATCCGTTCAATTAAAAAAACATATTGAGAAATTTGAAAAAAAAAACAATTTTGGTTGATTTTTTATTCTTTTTATTATTTTGTTATCCATTTGATTTTGAAGTGTCCTATTAATATCAGAAATATTTGAATTGGGTAAAATATTAAAAAAATTGCAAACAAAGAATTAAAAAAAAAAAGTGAAAGAAAGAAAATAGAAACAAGAGGCGCCACCGCACGTGTTTAAAGAAGAGAAAACAAAACATTATGAAATCACGCGAATCTTGTCGGTCACTTATTTACACATAAATTATCACGAGTGCTCACCCTTTCACTACTTTTAATCAAACTATTATTAGTGTTTTTTCAATTATGTAATAATATATCTTTAAAAACAATTAAAAAAAAGTGTTAAAAAGTTGAATTATTATAATTTATAAAAATTAAAAAAAAAAATCAAATATTTATTATTTATTTATTTGATTTCTGATAAAATATGAAAAAAATAGTATTGTCGAAAGACATAGACCAAACTATTTAAATTGAAATGCTGTATTTATATTGTTCTTCAATAGAAATTACGTAAATAGAATTAGATAATAAATGAGACATGAAGATGTCAATGTATGCGAAAATAACTACTAATCAAATACGCAAATCACGACCAAACATTCTCGTGATAGAGAACTCCGAATTCAATAATCTGAGAATGGAAATTTCAATCGGTCTTATTCCTCTGTTTGCTACATCAAAATCCAAACAAAAGTGTCTCCTAACATCATTTTCTTCCCACCCTTTAATTTTCTCAACATCCCTTTCATCTCTATTTTTGTTTATTACAAAATAAATATATAACCAACTCAATTTCATAATTTAAATTTTATTTACATATTATAATTTAACCCATTTGAGATAGGATATAAAAATTGGATATTTTAAAATGTTAAAAATAAAAATGTAATTTTTCTTGAAGGACAAAGAAAAGTGTGGAATTGGGGTTACCCAATTGTGACTTTCTCATTGACCCATCAATTGCGGCAAAACTTTCTACTCTCCCTAGGGTAACTTATTCAAATTGTCCTTTTTCAATTTCCTCTTCTACTTCATCTAAATTGAGGCTACACTACAAAGTTTACAGTGACAGTTAATCTTTTTCTTTTCTCATTTATGTGTGTGGACTGCTCCATTCAATTATTGGATTGGCAGAGAATAGGAACTCAAAAAAAGGGTTCCTCAAAGAATCCATAGCTACTTGCTTAAACCATTATTATTGTTATTAGAGTACACAAAACCCTACCCATAACCATTGCCTTTATATTTGGTGTTCCCGTGAATAATGGCTATGATTAGGTATATATGCATATATGAATTAGTTGGCAGTGCCCACCTTCTTCTCCTTCTTCCATTAATGAATTACCTACAAGTTTATAGGACTTAAATCCCTTCTTCCTTTCCATTCACTTTCCTTTCATACTCTTCCTTTTATGCCACCACCGACATTAATACTAACCCTACCTCCATGCAATGTGTCACTCATCTTCTCATCTCTCTTCTCTACTACCTCTTTATCTTTATAACCTTGTATCAAATTACAAGAAAGTATGGTAAATTTGACTATAGTTATAACCATCATTATTAGTATATTATTTAACTATAAGACAGAAAGGAGAAAGAAGATTTCAATAGTGGGGGCTTATGGAAAAGGAAATTTGGCAAAGTTTATATATTTTGATAAGGAAATCAAATTAATTAAAAATATACTGATTTATAATATATAAAAGAGGTGTAAATCTCACTTATTGAATCAGTTTCAGTTTCGAGGATGAGTTAGGTTCGTAATCATTTTTTATTTTTCTACATGGTATTAGAACCTGGTTAATAAGATTGTTCGGTCTAAATTGGATCATTGTTAATATACTAAACCATGGATAACAGGTTGTTGGGCTTAAATTGAATCACTTATTAATAGATTATAATCCATTTTATATGGTTTGAGAAGTCATGATTATTAACAAAGTTATTAATAGGTCAAAACGTAAAATCTTAATTGTTAACAAGATTATTGAACCTAAATTGAGTCTCCTGTTAACGAGTCACATTCGAATTGAGAAAAAAGCTTCTTAATGTGAAAGGAGGATATTAGAAAAATCTCACATTAACTAAAAATAAGACCGAACTATAATATATAAGTGAGGTGTAAACCTAACTTGTTGAACCGATTTTAGAAGTGAATTAAATTTATATTCAATTTTTTTTCATGTTTTCTCTCTTTTTTTTTTTGTTTTCATGTTGTCTCTCTATCTTTATCTTGGTTGAAAGAGATACTTGTGTATTGTTTTAGATGAGAGAATGGGGTCAATATCATGAGTGACTTTATGAAATGGCATTAAATATGCTTGACCTAATCACAGGCTGTCCTTGAAGGGAAATTAAATGAAAACTTATGTCCTGGTTGAGGAACAAGTCAACCAACTTCTAACATTAATATTTTTTTATTGGATGTTGGATGTGAAAGAAAAGCCTTTACAGGCCATGTGAATTTATGTATATGGAGGGACCCTTTCATTTACGTCACTAACCATATGCCCTCCTTGTGTTGCAAAATTTATCATTTTTCCCTTTCATTCAAGGCTACCAAGGGAAACTTCCAACTTCCATGCTTTTACTTCTTTTTTTCCACTTTTTCCCTTCCCCTAACACAAAGGCTATACACAATTAATTCAAACCAAAACCCACCATCGTATATACAACTTTCATCTAACTTCTCATCGTTTCCATACTCCAGAAAGTGACCCCAGGTCCACACTCCCCTTCAACATCTACAAATTTTTAAAAGGGGAATTCTTTTTATGCATGTTTTATGGTATAAAAGAAATTCGTTCATATATTAAAAGATCAAATTTGTTTAATGACTCCAGCTAATTTGTTTTCGTGGTCCAATATGTGGGCACTAATGTCATACAAAAAGGTGCAAAACAAAATTTTATAATGTTGCTCAACGATGGATTAAAGAACTTCCTTTTCACAAAGGTATTAATCATATTCAACTTGGGCTTCATGCAAATTACTCATGTCTTCTAGTGGGTTACTAATTCTTCAAAGACGTTAATTGAGAAATTAATTGTAATTTTTATTAAATATACAATGAAAATCAGGATTATGGAAGATTAATAGTATTTTTTTTTAAAAATACTATTTTTTAATGAAAAAAAAAAATCTACTCTCAATTCATTACCCTTAAAATAAATTTACCCTTTTGGGAGACACCTATCTGCAAAAACATTAAAGCAAATATTTAAAGCGCTACTATCTATCGCTACTCTACATTATTCTCATAACTGCAAACAAATTAATTAGATGCCACCTTTTTTACCCCTAATGTGATGAACAAGTAGCTATCTTCTATTTAATGGCGTGTCTCTCTTCAATAAAAAACAAGTAACGAGGAAAATAATGAACGAAAACAAGAAAGAAGTTACCATGAAAACTAGCTTCTCTTTTATGAGAAGCAAATATTGATCCCTTGAAAACTAGCTTTACACAGTCTTTAAAATTACACGGAATCAAGAGCTCCCTTGAAATTACTGTTTCATTACTTCAATATAAACAAACGGCATTGTATGTGACATTATATACATTTTTGTTTTAATTACTTTATTTGTCTTTTAATTAACATAGACACGTCTAAATTTGGTTGTGTGAATTTTAAATGTATAAAAAAAATCCATGTAACTGCTGTAAGGTCCCTTTAAAGATTGAAAGACCCCAAATTTAGTTGGGCTGGAGGGGTTATCCGAATTTATGAAGAATTCACATGAATGGGCTTGGAAGTGATATGGGAGAAATAGTAGAGTTGGCTGTTGGTGGTTGGAAACAAAAGTTTCACAATCATCTTGCCTTTACTTTTTTATGTGAGACAAGTTTCAGTGGACAACACCCGAGGAAGGCAGGTGATGAAAGGGGGGTAGTACAGAAGAGGCACAACCAACAAAAAGCAAAAGACAAAAGCATTTTTTTGTCATTAAAGTCAAGCCATTTTGAATACAAGCACAAGTTTCAATTCACAAACTTTAATTTATTTTTCTTATTTTCTAAAACTAAAACGAAGTAATTTACATTTGAACATTTAAAAAAAAAAAAAAAAGTGATATTAGAACAAATTTACAAGTGTTTTTAAAATAAGAGGAAAAGAAAGTTTGAAGGTTTGCTAAAGGAGGCATAATGCGAAGGGAACTTTTAACCTGAAGGAGGTTTTGGCAAGGTTAACAGTATTTATGTCCTAAATTAAAATGGTGGAAAAGTGTGCATTAAGTAAACATATTCGAATTCAAATCTAAAGAGCTATTATTGCGAAGAAGGGTGCACATGGGGGGCAATCTTAAACAATACCGCTAATCAAGTGAAAAAGAAAGGCTTCAGAATATTAAATAAATGAAATCTGGCATGCCATCATCCTTAAATGGTTCCTTGGGATGGAAATCCAGGTCCCACCACAATGACCTGAATTAGGGTCCTCTAAACTATAGACAACGGTGGTGACCTCGATCGAAGATTGAGGATCATTTCAAACCGCAAGTATAATCTTTGATAACATCAACAACCATAATTAGATTCCTAACTTAAACTTAATTATCAGCTTTTTAAATAAAAAATTCAAAACAACATCTTTCTGATTCCGTAAACCCTCCTCCACGTATAAATTATCATTGAAAATACTAGTATTCTTTTGCTAAGACAGTGGATATTGCCAAAACCATATCTAAAGATGAAATAACGATGAGGGTGCACATTTCATTGCCAAAACCATATTTGAAGTTTAAACAAAGATGGGGGAGTTGGAGCTCTTAATTACTCAGGCATATTGCTCCAAACATTTGATTTGAAAGAAACAAACATCTAATCGATCAAATGAGAAGGTGAGTTAATCTATCTCATCGGCAGGGAATCACAAATGAGGGGACATCACATAAATGCAGATAGACGGGCAGGTGAAGCAGAAGCACACACAACATTCTCATAGCAGAGAAATATTTTCGAGACACTAGTACGAGAAACGAATTACCTCAATTCAGAAAATCAATACATGTAAAATGTTCTTAAATTATACTATAAATTGCAAAACAAAATAAACAAAAAATTAAAAAAAAAGAAAAAAGTATGATATAAGAGAGACAATAACAATAAACTCCACAAACCTGCAGAAGCAGCAGCAGCAGCAGCAGCAGAAAGTGCTACCGCTGTCTATGCAATGCAACCCTGAATTATGGTCTCCAAATTCATCCCTATACATACACATTTTCTCTGCAACCTACTCTTTCTCTGCCATTTTTATTTCACGACTCGAATATCCATAACAATTCAAATCAATATGGAGAGAGACTTTCTCCTCTTACCTCAATCCACTGTAACCTTTCTCTCTGTTTTCCTATACTAGAACAAACATCACATGCAGCCTTACACAAACCCTTCTGGTTCTCTCAGGTTTTATTTTTCGCGACGAGAGTCGCTTACTTACTTGACATGGCTGGCACAGGAAGAAGAGGGCACAGCAGAAATGACCACCAATAATAACAAAAGTATGAACTGAACTTGAATGGGTTTTTTCGTTACTAGGGTAGAGGGCAAGGGTTAGAGGAGAAAAGTTCTCTAAAGAATCAATAAAAGGGAGGTGGAGGAGGAGATGCATATGAGACTCCGATGACAGGTGGCAAAGGCCCTTCATATACAGGGGCTGGTGGTGGAGACGACGGCGGTGGGGGCGGCGGTGAATTGTAATAATAAATAGGTGTTGGTGGTGGTGGCGGAGAATTGTATTGAACTGGGGGAGGTGGTGGTGACGGTGATGGTGGTGGCAAGTAAGGTGCAGGATGTGGTGATGGTGGAGGTGGTGAATGCTCTTCACATGGTGGTGGTGATGGTGGTGGTGATGGTGGAGGCGGCGGCGGTTCTATACAAGGTGGTGGAGGTGGTGGTGGTTCTATACAAGGTGGAGGAGACGGTGGTGGTGGTGAATGGACCGGTGGAGGTGGAGAGTGAACGGGAGGAGGTGGGGGTGGTGACAGATAGGGATAAACAGGCGGCGGCGGTGAGTGTGGTGGCGGAGGTGAGTGTGGTGGTGGCGGAGGTGAGTGTGGTGGCGGCGGCGGCGAGTGTTGTGGAGGCGGCGGCGAGTGTTGTGGAGGCGGCGGCGAGTGTTGTGGAGGCGGCGGCGAGTGTTGTGGAGGCGGTGGTGGACTATAGTAGTATTGCACAGGTGGTGGTGGGGAGAATACAGGACTTGGTGGAGGTGGAGGTGATGGCGGAGGCGGTGAAGGTGGTGGCGGAGACCTTACACAGTATACTGGTGAGGGTGGTGGCGGTGAAGGTGGCGGCGGTGATGGTGGCGGTGGTGAAGGTGGAGGAGGAGGTGGTGAATAGACTGGTGGTGGCGGTGATGGCGGAGGTGGTGATGGTGGCGGTGGTGAAGGCGGGGGAGGTGGTGGAGAATAGACTGGCGGTGGCGGTGAGGGCGGAGGTGGTGAAGGTGGTGGAGGGGGAGAATAAACCGGTGGCGGTGGTGGAGGTGGAGGTGGTGGCGGCGGTGGTGGAGGCGAGTACACTGGAGGTGGTGGTGGTGGCGAGTACACAGGTGGTGGTGGCGGAGGCGGCGAATAAACCGGCGGAGGTGGAGGTGGGGAATGAGGAACATAAACAGGCGACGGCGGTGGCGGTGACGGCAGTGGTGGTGACGGAGGAGGAGGAGGAGGCAAGGTAGGAACAAAAGGCTTACACCTAAAAGAGTTACAATCAACAGGGTGCGACAAAAACGACTTACATTGTCCGGCGGGGCGCTGGGAGGGCCTGGCCGGAAGGCAGTTGCGGCGGTCATCAAACGCCGGCAAAGTGAGACACCGCGGCGGCTCGCCGGTGAAGAAGTTGTAAGAGTAAGTAAAGTTCTGCAGATTGGGAAGCTTACAAATGCTCTCAGGAATCTTCCCGGAGAGTAAATTATGCGCCACATTGAGCTGCTCCAAGCCCACCGCGCCTCCAATGGCGTCAGGCAAAGGCCCTAACAACTGGTTGAAGCTCACATCGAACACCGTCAAGTTCTTCAGCAACCCTATCTCCGCAGGGAAGCACGACCTGAACGCGTTGTTCATCAGAATAATCTCGTTCAGCCGCTTCATGTTGCCGATACCCGCCGGCACACAGCCATGGAAGCGGTTGTTGGCCAGCACGATAACCGACACAGGCGAGTTTCCGAAATTCTCCGGCAGGTCGAAGACGAAGCGGTTGTCGTTGATGAAAATGGCGTCAAGGTCCTTGTCGAAGAGCTCCTTGGGAACCGTGCCTTCGAATTCGTTGAACCTCAGATCTAGGAACTTGAGCTGCGGGAGACGAAGCACTACGTCGGGAAACTTCCCGGCGAAGCGGTTGTTGCTGAGATCCAGTTCGAAGAGTAGTTTGAGCTTTTCGAACTTGTGCGGCACGGTGCCGCAGAAGCGGTTGGTGTTGATGTGGAAGAGCGCGAGGTCCGTGAGCAAGCCAAGCTCCTCGGGGAGGTAACCGGCAATGTCGCCGTGGTTGAGGTCGATTCCGGCGACGGTGCGGATCTTAGGGTTGTCGGGTGCTTGAGCGCAGAAAACGTAGGTGTAGTTGCAGACATTGGGCCCAACCCAGTTGCGCGTGAGGTTTTTTGGATCAGAGAGAATGGCTTGCTTCCATGCTTGCAACGCTATGTAAGCGTTTCTCAAACGGTCGTTCTCGAAGCGAAAAGTTGGATCTACGGTTACTTTTTCTCCTCTGTCTCCGAACTCGTCTTTGTAGTACAGAAGCTGGCGCTGCTTGATGTGGCTGGCTTCCGCGTCGCTCAGAGGCCCATTGTTCGAGATTCGTTCGGAGGCACACACTGTGTGTGCGAGTTGAATGATGATGATAGCAACAGAGAGTGAGAAGGCAGAGGAATAGGTTTTCTTCCTCATCTCACATGCGGCATCTGAAGAACAACAAACCCTAAAATCAAACGCCTCAACCAAACCAAACCAAAACACTTTCTTTCAGATCTGCCTCTACAAAATGCAGCTAGATTGCTGCACTGTGAAGATGGATTTGGGTGAAGTGAATGAATGTGTGAGAGAGAAAGAGAGAGAGAAAAAGAGAGAAAAAAAAGAGAGAGAAAACAAGTGTTGGTTTCTAGGGATTTAGGAAGAGTGTGTGAGGAGTGGGGGAGCGTATAAGAGTGTGTGAAGAGAGAGAAAGAGAAGGAGAAAGTGGGGATGAATTAAAATAAATAATTAATTAAATAAATAAAAATAATGCATCAAAAGGACAGCTAAATCACAGCTCAAAGCCCACCAGATTCTCTATCCCTTCTTCTCTTCTTCACTCGCTTTTCTTTTTTTATTCATTTATTAATATTTCCCAATTTTATTTTGTGGTTTTCTTTTTCTTTTTCTGAGACAAAAGAGGAAGACTATAATTCGGTATTTTCTGGCTTTTTCCTTGCAACACGCAACAAACTATTTATAATTAATAATAATAATAATAATATTAATTATTATTATTATTATTAATTTTAAAACTTAGTTGGCACTCACTCGTTCACGCTTTCAATAAAGTGCTTTACGCGGAGATATGGAATGGAAGAGAGAAAGAGAGAAAGAGAGAAAGAGGGGATAGACAATTGCCACAAAACATGCCCTAATTTATTACGTTCTTTTCAGGAAAATAAGTTTCATGTTTAATAAATAATTAATGAAAATTTTAATGTACATTTGAAAGAATGAAAAGTAAGATTTAGCCTCTATGTAAAAATAATAATAATTACGGCAATTATTATATTACAGGTAATTAAAAATGATTAATTTTTAAAATTAGAAAAAAACATGACATAAAACTGATTCAAACCGTAACGACAAGAGACCGAGCAAGGGTAATTATGTTTTATGTTAGAAAGTATTATTTATAATTATTAAGTATATACATAATGTAAAATAATTGAATTATTTTGGAGAAGTCAAAGAAATATGATATTGTGAGAGAAAAGTGAGATAATAAAATATTAATTTAAAAACTAATGTGGTTTTGTAATGATTGTTTCCGTTATATTTTATATATGTAGACATGATGTAGTAGTTGTTGCATCCATCAAATTATAACGCGCCTCTCTATTTGACACAGGATTTGTGTTGAAAAATAATAATTAGAAGCCGTTAGTTAGCAACAACATCTGACGTGGAATTTTCAAGAGCCTAAAATTTAATTAATTTAATTTAATTTTAGAATTTTTGTTTTCGTTATTCATAACATGAGAGGTGGTTGTCTGTGTCGGTGACCATTGTCAAATCAAACACCTAGGTAAATTAATGTCCGTAACTTTAATTTTATTAATAATAATATATTTTGTTGGTAATTTCGTACGAAATAAAAAAAATTATTTAATTATAAAAAATAGTTAAAAAAATGGTATAAATGATGTCACGCACTCACACCTCTAAGACTTTTTCCGTAATACATATTCCCGTGATTGCGATAACTTCTGGACGGCGTTTTGCATTTCTAACTTATGGCTGTTTCTGCTTAATAGATTCCACCGTTTCTTTTTTTAATGATATTTAAAAAATAACAATATTTTTATCCTATATTTTTTTTATATTAATCAATTTAATATTTTATATTTAAAATATATAATTTTAAATTTAATATTTAATAATGATTTTTTATGTTAATAATTAATAAAAAAATTAAATATAATTTTATTTACGTATTTTCATAAAATAAATAAAAAAATTAAATTACGTGTTATTAAGAATTGAAAACTGAATTAATTAATCTAAAAATATAAAAATTTAAGAAAAAAAAGTCAAAAACTTAGAAATATATATAATAATATTAAAGTAAACATATTGATTTTATATTAATTATTTTAAAATTTACAGCAACAATAATTTATCATTAAAAAAATTATATAACGGTTGTATTTAATTACAAATAATTCATCTTTTATAATATAATTAATGAGTTTAATTTATGTATTTACTAATATTTTTGACTATTTATTTATTTATTTATTTATTTATTAATTAATTAATGTGAAATGAGATAGAATTATTAAATGTTCACATAAAATATTGTATACTGAAAATGTATTTAAAAGCAAAGATAATTATAAATCTTTTCCTATAAATAAACTCGTACTTATTAATAGACACGATGCTTAATTAACTTCTTGAGAGAAAAATATTCATTAGACTAAAATGGATAGATATTATCATTAATTATTGAAAAATTTAATAATGACTTTAAAAATTATATCAACAAAAACTTCATAATATAAAAATGTAAAAAATTACTTTAGATTATCGGAATGATCATTAAATTCAATTGAAAATAGTTAACCCTTTATAATATAATCATAATTTGAACATTTTATTCAGTAATTAGAGTGATGTGAAATGAGATAAAATTTAATTAAAGGATACATTGTATACTAAGTATTCAAAAGAATAAAAATTATAAATACTTTTCTTTAAAAGTCATTATATTTCTTTTTTTTTTTAAATCCATATTTATGATTAATTAACAGTGCAAAGGTTATTATCCTTTTAATGTGTGTCTTATTTCATGACAAAAAATAAAGATAATAATTTTTTTTGGCAAAATATAAAGAAAAGAAAGTAATACATAACAATGTATGTATGATTCATTTTTCTTATAAGGAATACATGTTTTTAAGTAGAAAACAAAAATAATGAGCAAATCTTAAAGTGCTTGAAACACGAAAACGCGTTTTGGTCATAAAAAGTTAGCAACAACTGGTGAGAATAACTTAATCCAAACGTCAATCTTTAATTGCAATAATTCTTATACATGTTTTTTTATATTTCTTAGTATCTTTGTCTTCCACCATTTCAAACTACGAACAAATGGTGTTTATGAGTTGGATAGGTTATTTTTAAATCATTAATTTTATATAATTTTTCCAATTTATATTAATGCAAGGTAAGAAAGTTTTTCATTATTCAATATTTCAATTTTTTTTCCTATAATTATCATTTGTACATCATCACATTAACTTTTTTATTCAAAATATGGTAAAAAAATATATAGTAAATGTTCCTAAATTAAGACATTTGGTAATAAGATCTCGAGAATAATCTTTAATCCTTCTTTATTATATGATCCTAAAAAGATAATCTTTAATTATTTTTTAGGAATAATTAAAATAAAAGCTGTAATTATATTTGTATTTTTGCAAATGACATAAAATATGTGTTTGTTAATCTTATTAATATGTTAATTATTTTTAATATTAAAAAATAATTACAAGAATATTAAACATGTCAAAGTTTAATTTAAGCCAATTAAAAATGGCAAAAAGATTGAAAATGTGAAGCGTTTAAGAAGAAGAAGAGGGCTTGAAGTTCAAAATGGAAACTTTAACATTGCAACCACAGACAATTGCCATGTTACGCGTCCGTATGAGCATTGATGCGGGCGAGGGAATGGGTCCCACAAAACTCAAGCGATGGAGAAAACGACGTCGTGATTGGGGCCCACGTGTCACGTCTTGCTCGCCTGGATCGTCGGCGCTAAACACATCTTTCATTTTCCTCACAATTTCACTCAATTTACCATTATCTAATTTCAAATATTCCATTTTTTTTTCATTTTTATATAGTTAATTTTATATATTTATTTTATCAATACCCACATACCCAATTTAACACAACACAACAAAAAAACTATTTTTGATTGAATCTCAGATAATAAACATAAGATTTGTAGTGTACTTATCTATAAAAGAAAATAAAGGTACAAAGAAAATTCCCTTTTTAGAAACTCAACCATATCATACAAAAACATATATTAGATAATATACTTAAAACTATATATATATATATAAAAGATATAATGAAATTATAGTATAAAAGGAAGATGAATGTTCATCTAAAAAATTAATTTAAAAATCAATATAACTTTTATGATAAAAAACATTCAAAAGAGAACATGTGAAGATACAATATTGAGTAAAAAATTATTAAATGATAGAGTAGTTAAAGTTTGTTAATTTCTCAATTTAACTATGTTTAATTGTTCACCAAATGATGTAATGAATAAGAACAAATATATTGGTGGAGATTGAGATCTCAATTGTGTGAATTATTATGTTTTGATTAGTTAGAGATTTTATTGTTCTAGTGATTCTTCCATTTAGGTCTATGGATAATGAACCAAATTATTATATAAATTTGAACTTAAAATTTTATATGCAAACTATTCAAATATACCCCCATACTTAGACCACTTCAAAGATAAGGTATGATGTGGATGTAGCTATTTTAAATAAAATAAGTTGGTGAATAATCCTTCTATTAAATTAACAAACACCATTTACATATATTAAAAAAATATTTAATATAATTTATTAACTAATTAATTCGATAAAGCATGTTAAATTAAAGTTAGAAATTATTTACATTAAATAATAATTAATAAAAAAAAATGATGGTGGAGTAGGAAGAATCTTAGGTGGCAACACTTGCCACGTATGAACGAGAGTAAGACAAATTTGGCAACCGGCAATGCCAGCTGTTACACACTTTTTCGAGTCAACACGTGTCGTGCTCTGAACATTCCACGTGGGGCCACAAATCTTATTCATGTTGACTATCAAACATTCAAAACCTCCTCCATCTTTATTCTCACGCAATCTATTTTTTATTTTTCAAAATTAAATTCATTGTATTTTTAACACGAAATTATATCCCTTAATATATATATAAAAAAAAAAAAGTTTGTATTTAATTATTTAAATTCTATGACTTTGCTGCGAAGTGCAACCGATAACACTCAATAATGAACTGTCAAAGAAAAGTTAAATAAAGTGGAAATGATTAAATAAAGTTTTATTTTATCTCTTAAAAAAGTTATAGTTTATTCCTCTTCTTGACCAAAAGCACTTTATTAACCTAATAAATACTTTAGTACTCTTTTCGGTGGGAAGAAAATTTAAGTTATAGAAAAAAAGATGAGCAAACTTTTTATGAGAATTTCAAACATATTACTTAAATAATTTGTGTTGAACAAATTCAATAAAATTAAATAATAGAATTATATATTATATAAAATTATTATAGGTTTAATTTACTTTCAAAACTAATTTAATCAATGTCGAAAAAAAAAATTTAACTCAGATGTGAATTCTTTAAATTATAAGATCATAATTTATTAACAAATAAATTAACCTACAAATCAATATTTAATATATTAACAAGTTATCAAATTTAAGCCTAACAATTTTATTAACTTAGTTCTGGTACTATCTACAAAGTGATTATGGGTCTAACTCACCTCCAAAATCAATCAAAATTTAATATATTAACAAGTAACCTAATCTAAATCTAACAATCTTGTTAACTTAGTTTTGATATCATATAAAAGGTAATTACAAACTTAACTTACCCATAAAACCAATTCAAAAATTAAAATTTACATTTCACCAAATAATATATTTCAGTCTCATTTTTAGTTAATATAATTTTTTTAATATATATATAATTTTTATTAAATTAGTCACATTAATTTAATCTTATTTAAAACAAATATATAAATCCAATAGTGTTGCTTGTATGTTTCGTCCTTCTCTTACTTTATAAAAAAAAAAAATATTTGTAACGTGAGTCCAAACAATTCTTGGAATTGAATTTATAAACATGAAGGTAATATAATAATAACCATTATCGTATGAATATTCGACGTAGTTTATGGAGTTGAAAGAGGCACTGATAGCTCTTTATGTTGTACTTTTAAATTATTAATTTGTTTCCTCTTCCTAAAATAAATGTTTAATACACTTTAAAGACTCATGAATGCAAATCCAACTAATCAAAGGGATTAATAAAATCAACCTATTTTATAATAATGTTTATCTTTATTTATATTATATCGATTAACATGTATTGATGATAACTGAAATTTGAAAATAAATAAAATTAAGGTTAAGACAAAAGAAAAAGAAAAATACGTGGTGACATAAATTATCGAGAATTTGAAGAAGTCAAGTTGACTCCTCTTGCTTGTTCTATTTTTTATCTTTCTCTTAATTTATTTTTTCGTTATTTTAAAACAAACGTTCAATTATATTATTCTACGTCACATCTTCGTTTACATGTTTGGGTGAATTTGTGAAATAATGTAACGTGTAAATTTGTTTAATGAGAAACTATATAAATTAAATTACCTCGTTTTGCATAAAAAGAGAAGAAAATTGATTTCAAAACTCTTCGTGCTCTCCACCCTTCTTTGCATGCTCGAAAATGTCACAAAATTTGTGATATCAAAAGGAAAATAACTAGAAAGTACACGGGAAATTAAGACACAACTGTTAATATAACTCTTAAGAAGTGAAGTACAAATCTCACATTATTTAAATATATATTTAAATATATGATAAAATTAATATATATAAAATAATATAAATTTTATTTTTTTGAATTAGTTTTATAAAGATGAATTAGTTTTAAACTCTATTATTAATATAGTATTAGAATTTATTTTAATAAAATTTTCAGATCATTATTGGACTATTTATAAATTTCTCGTTCTTGAATTATTATCGATTAAAATATTTGTTTGTTAGAGTTTAAGATTTTGGCTATCGGACCACTCATAAGGTATGAAGTCAAATATATCTTCTTACATTCTCATATTCCTATCAAACTATTTATAAATTTTTCTTTTTCAGACCGTTATTAGTTAAAATATTTGTTTGTTAGAATTTACAGTTTTGAGTAAGAAGTGAAATATATCTCATTTTAAAAAAAACATTTTCACAATATAAAATTTTTTATTTTATTTTTGTAAAATTTTATTAATTATAAGAATTATCTCTCTGACATAAAATGATACCTTAGCTCCTTTTCTTCCACGTAAGAGGTCTTTTCAGGGTTTATTTTAAGTTGAATTTTGGAACAAAACATGTGCATATACATGGTTCTATAGCACACAAGCATTTAATTTTACCCTTGACCTTGTATGTATATTCCTTTCAATACAATTATTTTATGTCGAGAAAGTCAAGATTTCGCATGTCCCATGTAACTATAGTTCTTCAAAAATGTAAATGTACCAAAAAATAATTAATAATAAAGAATGAATACTACGAGAGACAAATTATTCAACATTTTCTATTTGTTGCTATTCAAGGCTTATGTACTCACTACACATGTGCTCCCTCATTTGTTTACCATGTTTTCCATAAACAAAATTTCAATTTCATCTTTTCTAATCATCCTTTAATCTGTGTTTCTTCTTTGATAATATTTTTTTTATTTCTTATAAAAAAATATTTTGTTTTTAATCTTTCTATTTTCTTATGTTAAGGAAGTGTTATTCCTTTCATAAAATTTTAAAGTAGTTTGTACATGTCATTAATAAGATATGTCATTGTTAAGGTGTTATGAACTTGACATAAATTAAAAATTTAATGATCATACAAGATTAATAATGGACTTAAAAAAGTAAATAATATTTTGTTGAAAATTTTCGAATTATCTATAAAATTTTTAGACTATTATCAGATTATTTATAATTTCTAACTTCACATTCGAATTTGGAGAGTCTCACGTGAGAGGAATA
This sequence comes from Macrotyloma uniflorum, assembly GCA_016859785.1. Classification (NCBI taxonomy): domain Eukaryota; kingdom Viridiplantae; phylum Streptophyta; class Magnoliopsida; order Fabales; family Fabaceae; genus Macrotyloma; species Macrotyloma uniflorum. The sequence continues at coordinate 1,534,654 of BDMB01000030.1, forward strand.
TGTTGAATATCCCATTTCATTTAAAAATATGATTAAATTAATATATATAAAATGGTGCAAACTTCACCTAATTAAATTGATTTTAAGAATGAATTAGACTCATACTTACTTTTTATAACATAATATTAAAACTTAAGAAAAGAAAATATTAAAAGTGAAAGAAACAACATGAATATTAAAATGCACTTAGGTATATGAAAACAAATATAATGGACATAAGATTGATACAACTTGAAAAGTATTGAATTATAAAGAAAAAAATTCTAAGAAGTGAAACAACAAAATCCCAACAAAAGAAATGACTTAGAAATGGTTATTTTTTTCATTTTCCAGAATATAGACAAAAAGGAAAAGACACACCAATTAATTGTTTGCAAGATATTCTTAATTAACAATATTTAAATATTCTTTATTGAAAATTAACAATACACGGAATTTATAATTTTATGCTGAATAAATAAATAAATTTCCCAACCTCTTGCCCACGAAGAATTAGTAGTAAACCTATTGTTGATTTAATTTCATTTTTTAAAAAAATCAAATAATTTGTTTCTATTTAATATTTTTAAATATGTTTATGATAATCCTATGGATTTCAATTTTTTAATCATTTCGATTTAACACAAACTCGTTAATTGTGGATTAAAACACGAACATAAAAATTAAACATGTATTATTAGATATTTTAATTTTATTTTTTTATATAAATTCTTATTAAATGTCTAATATTAATGAGAAAAAGAGTACAATTTTATTTCCTATAAATAATAAAACTTGTTGGATAAGTAATGAAATACAAAAATCATCTTCTGAATTGGGTAGGTTATATTCGTGAACAGGATCATGATTTTATTTTATATAAGAAATGAATTGGTTCGGTGAGAGAGATTGCACAAATCATTTTCTTCATTAACTAGGTTATGGTCCAAAAAAATGAAAAAATAGGAATAATATTTTTTTTAGGATTAATTTTTGTAAACAAATTTAAAATACCAAAAAATTAACTATTTTTACAGATATTAAAATGCTATATTAATTGGAGGATTAATTTTTACAAATTTTCCCTTTAAAGCACTAAAAATATAATTGTAAGAGAGACTAATAATGTATATTTGGTTTATTCCTAAATAAATGACAAGGTCTTGGAATTATTTTTTAATGAATAGCTTAATAGTTAGTGTGTTTAGAGACAAAGGGAGAAGTTGAAGGTTTCGGATTGGATTAGTTAAGTAACGACATCTTCTTAACTAACCACATGTTCTTGTCTATCATGTACTTTCATATGATAAATTTGATTTTTAAACTTTTTTTTTTTAAAAATATATACATTTAGTCTTTAATTTGATATTTTCCATAAATAATCAATTGTTGATTAAATTCATATATTTTTAATTTTTAAAAACTAAGTTTATTAATTTGAAAATTCAAAATTTTTGACCGTATTTATCTGTAGAAAAATAAAACAATTAAGCTAATTATTTGTTTATAAACATTTATCTAGTCAAATCATCTAACTAGTTTTATTTTCGATGATTTAGTCTCATTTTTTCATCCAATTATAAGTGTTTTATTACGTTAAAGTTCTACCTTTTTAATCGTCTAATATGTTAATCGAGGTAAATAAATAATAAAATATATATATATATTTATTTATTTTAATAAGTAATTTAATTTAAATATAATAATTTTATTAGTTTATTTTTAAAATTAATTCAGAAGATAAAATTTATTTTTTAATTATATATTATAATTAAATTTGAAATAAATTTTAAGCCTAACTCATACTCAAATTGATTCAATAAGGTAAAATTTGCATTCACTAATATAAGGCGATACGTTGTTTCAATGAAATAAAATTTGCATTCACTAATATACTTTATCTCACTAATATACTTTATCTCTAGGGGATGTGTTGAAACTCCAACTCGAATGTGAGACTAAAAATTTATAAGTGATTCAATAATGACTCAATAGCGAATGATCCGATATTATATTAAAAATAAACTTGAAATAAAATCAGTTCTATAATATAAGATTTGTACTTATTATTTTTAGGCTATGTAGAATTTAAAAAAAGAAAAAAGCAAAGTTAGTATAAAAAGTTTGACCCACAAAATATTGTACATTTAAAATTATTAATATTTATGGAATAAAAATGAATACCAAATTTGGTGGTGGTCCTAAAATGAAAGTGTCCGTGTGGGTGGCATGTGCTAGGGTCTCATCTTATCATAAGGAACATGGTACCCCATGAAGATAAGATACACCCTAAAACTCAAAATCTCTTATAACCTTGTTTTGTGGCATTGGACTCACTCTTTTCTCAGCATTAACTAAATATCTACTTGTCTATGAAAATTACATGCTGATTTGACATTCCACTCTACCCTTTCAGCATCCAATAACACTCTTCCCACAATTTTTAAACTGTAAAGTTTGAAAAGTTGAACTTGCTTACCATGCATTGCATCTGTCACACACAACACTTGAACCACCCTGATCATACATTTGATGATGATTATTATAAAACCATTATGATGTTAGAACAGGTTATATTAATGTATGAGAGAATAAGAAAGTAGTAGTAGGCAATGATGCTCAAATGTTGAATCCTAGAGAAGAACATGAGAAGCACCAACTGAATTTTTTATGATCCATTCTTATCTGATATGAAGAATATTTGAGATAGAGTATGCAGATACATGGAAGGGAATAGAAACGGCTAAGAACTCAAAACTACTATGCTTTTCTTAACCTAAGAACTTGTCGGCACGTTACAACAAAAACAAACAACTTTGTATTCTTCAAACTAACCGTGACAAATTAGATTCGTTGCAGACGCGTATTCATGGATACCCCACACACTGCAACATAAGAAATACTCAACTTTTCAAATGCCAGCTCAGTTCGCATGCCTCATACAAAGGGTCACCTAATATATATATATATATATATATATATATATATATACACTATATTTATATACTTGTATCTTCCTTATTCTTCATATACCACGAGTATGACGTGAAGTTATTTAACATTTTTCTGAACTTCTGTGAGATGTTTAAAAGAATGTCTTTCATAAACTATTACAGAAGATTGAAAGACATGACATGTTATCTAAGTGGAATATTAAGTTTCTGTTATTTCAAATTTCTGAACTTTTGTCCTAAAGATAGTAAAAACCATTTTTTTTATATATATTTATCAGAAAAAACCAGTTGAAAAACCCAGCATAAACCTAGAAGAGACCAGATATGCATATAAAAAATGAAGGTGTTGAGGAAAGAATATTTTTTGCTAGTTTTGTGATGTTCAAGTCTCCGACCAGTTTTTTATTTGGCTAAGTAATGCTTACGAAAAGGTAACCAAATGATTGGGCATGATTGAGACATTGTTTAATATAGTGGGGGTTTGGAGTAAGAATGAAAAAGGTATTTGTTTAGATAATCAGAAAAGAGTGGAATAAACCAACAAAGTCAAGAGATGCATATGAAGATAATGAACAGGGGAAAAAACTAAACTTTATGCTAAACTGCAATTATTCTGCTTAATACTCTTTTATATATATATATACATATATATGGTAGAATATATATATACATATATGGTAGAAATGGTAGAAAATGATTATGGTGTATAACCCATCTCAAAACTGGATGAAAAGTTGAAATTTATACCTCATTTATATACTATAGTTCAATATCATTTTTAGTTAATATAAGATTTCCCAAAATATATATATATATATATATATATATATATATATAAATAAAAGATTTATAAATACAAATTGAAATGCCATTTGAAGCACCTGGTCCCTTTGATTAGCTTCCTCTGCCCCACTGACAACCTGCTACGAGTTGGAGAGCATTTGCAAATAATCTAAGCAAATGTTTGTGTAGGATGTTCCTAAGAGATTCCTTTTAATTGTTCTTTTTTTTGTTCCTTCTTCATTTCTTTTCTCTACTGGGATTGTACAAGAATAATATTCGTATCAAGAACTTTCAGGGTCACTTAGGAATACCAACATCGAACTAACAAAGATTAGAATTTGTGTTTGGTCCTTTTCCAAGACTGTGGGAAAATGGTTAACACACTTTTAACTTTAGTCACCTCTCATTCCAAAATATATTGCTACTTTGAATTTATGGTTTTCTTGTTTATTTATAAATTTTTTTAACTTAATATTAAAATTTTTATATCCATTAAATATAAAACCAAATTAAAATATATAAAAAAAAATTATTATATAAGAATAAATTATACTTTAAAATATTATTAGAATTTATCATATTTTAACTTTCTATCCTAACAGTTTGACCTCAAACACAAGTTTTACTTTCATTTCCTTTTCAATTTTAAGCCTTTTTAGTTTGGGCCGAACTTTTACTATTTTGGGCCTCTGAAGAATTTGGGCCAATATCCAATTCTTTTTTTAGACTTCCCGTCTTTCTTAGACAGACTTTGATATTTCATATCTAATTAGAATTTAGGCTTAAAATAAATATTTTGGTTCTTATAGTAAATATTTTTTTTTTTCTATTTTAATATATATGTTTAGTTTATTCCTCATATTACTAATTTTTAAGTTCCTATACAATTGAAAACATTTTTATATAAATTTAATTTATATTATAAAATTTACATTTTAGTTACGTTTATATTGAAACGTTTTCATTTCAGCTCCACTTTATTCATTAGAAGCTATTCATTTTAACTTCTATTATTTTTTACAGCATTTTAAATTTTATTATTTAAAAATGCCAAACTTGTTTTTGGTGCTCTATTAGTCGCATCATCGATTAGAAATCTTGACATCAAGGACCAAAGATTAAATTAAAAAAATTAATAATGATGAATAATTATTTATTTAAACAAAAATTAAGAGTTTTACTTATAATGAAGTCTAATAATATTAATCATTATTCAAAAATTGACTATATATATATATATATAATCGATGGTGCTTGGTATTCTACTCTCATGGATTTGGGTCTCTAAGTTTATTGGGTCCTTTGCATATGTTCAGGGTATCATCATCATTCCAGGCCCAAAAAACCTCATGATCCGAATAAATACAATATGTTAGAAAAATATCAATATTTAAAAAATAAACAACTTATCCGAATAAAATAATCTAAATATTTGGAGAAGCTTGTTATGTATGATCTAGATTATTTTTAAATGCTTATATTAAATTTAAAAAATTACTTATTTGTAAAAGAAAAAACAGTACGTTGCCAAACTGTAACATGAGTTGATGATGATATAGGAATCTGTAAAAAAAAAAATTGCCAAACTTTTGAGGTCATATATAGGTATGGAAACACGTGAATGATTGAAAATTGTTATTAATTGTGGTTAATATGACAAAAATAAAATTTGAACTTAGCTTAAAATAACTTTATACACATGAACTTAAGGAAAAATCTGTCCAAAATATGCTAATTTCATTGAGTGATATAAGCTTAAGCAACATCAAGAATCAAACCATGAAAAAATGGGAAATTTGGGACCCATAAGGCACGACTCTTCATGTGTTCAGATGCCACTGTTATTATTCTTCTTTTCTTGTCTATATTCATAAAAAAAAGTTAATAAATTATTATAAATCTTTATTAATTTATTTTCTATTTTCAAAATATATTTTTCTTTTAAAATTAAATATTTCACATTATTTAAATATAAAGTCAAATTATAATATAATATTAAAACATATTTTAACTATGTTATTCAACCTACCAAATTATCTATTATCAATCTATTATATACACATTGAGAAATATTAGGTGAATGTTGGTTTTTCTTCTACTCATCTTTCTCTAGCTCTAGCTTATTCATTCACTATTTAACCTATATTTTGATTTGTTTTTTTTGGCATTATTATCTTTTTAGTTATGAATTTTATTTGTAAAAGATACACCACAAAATAAAAAATTAAGACACAATCATTCATAACTGATAATGTTAGAGATCATACATCGACTAATGATAAAATCAAATATATAAAGTTAGTGCGACTTCATATTATAAACTAATTTTGTAAACATGAATTAAATTTAAAATTCATTTTTAATATAATATCAGAATCTATTTTAACAAAAATTATTAGATTTATTAAATTATCTGTCGATCAAACTACCTTAAGACTTAAATTACATTTCTAATAGATTGAAAGACAAAACTTTAATTAATTAATTTAAATTTTTATTTTTTAAAGTTCACAAGCATATTCATGAACCATATTAACGGTTTTAAGTTTTTATTATACGTCATATTGTGAATTAATTGTAACATCAGTTTTAATTTATTTTGTTATGAAATATAGTGATTGGTTAGTTAAATTAATCTAAAAGCTTTCAGTTAGACTATATTTCGCTGTATATTGCACGGTGAATGTTCCAAAATGTGAAAATTTTATTAGCTAAAACTTTCTCAAATCCACATAAATAGTTGTATAATAATTAATTATAATTATTACACTAATACCAACATTGATTTGGGGCAGCGAAAAGCTAATTATTTAACTAGTGCTTGAATTTCTTAAACCATGATATCTTCACCATTATTTTCCTTTAATGAACGAAGGGAATATTGACTTGCCATCACTGCATCATCCAATGTTAGATAGAACGTCTCCTTCCCAATTTTGTCCACAAACTTTGATGCCAGAAGCTTCTCCATCACCTCCAATCTTGGGTTTACCAGAAAAATCTACACATTAAGAATAACAAAACATAATTAATCACTTAAACATATTCATTTGATTAAATAAATTTTGGAGAATTTACTCTAACCAGTTGAAATCCATGAGTTACCTTGATTCCATTCTTTGACAGCACTTTAACTGTCTCATCCAGTCCTTTGATAGCAGTTGCATCAATGGATGTCACTCCTGTGAGTTAAGCATTTAATAACAACAATCAAGATTTTTCTGATAAACTTAATGATCCAAGAGAATTTTCTGATTTTTTCTATTTTAATTTTACCTGACAGATCAAGTATCACGTTGTCAACATTAGTCCCACTAGAGGCTTGCTCACTTCGAATATACCTCATAATCCTAATGCAATTAAATTTCAGAAATGAATCAATCAGAATAATGTTCAATTGGGATGCATTATATTGTTGAATATACTAATATTGAATCCATAATTTACCTTTCTTTGACGTAAATAGAATTTGCAAAGTAAACTGGAGAACCAAGTTGAACAATAAGAAGCCCTGGGAATGTTGAAACATTATATTGCTCTGTGTCTCTGTACAAACCTATTTCAGGTAACTTTCCAAGCTTGCATGGCGTTGGTCTAGCCACATACAAAAGTGCTCTAAGAACCCCAAGTCCAACCTTCATTGCAAATAGAAAATAGAATCTTCAACAAAGACAAACTTTGTTTAACTCAATTCAATTCTACTATGCACTGATCTATATAAAGCACTGATCTATGAAAATTAAAGAGTTAATTGAAACAACTGATTAATGTGGTAACCTAGTTATGACATGACAGAGAATTAAAATTTACATGAAAACAAGTTAATAGAATGAGAAAATGAAGAATGGAAGCAAGAGTTGAGTACTGACAGAAATCATGAGGCCAACATCCATGCTTATAAACACAACTCCAAGGAAGGCAGCCATGCAAATAACAAAATCAAACTTGTCAACTTTGTAGAGATGGACGACTTCTTCGTAATGAATGAGACCGAGCATAGCAGATATAATAATGACTGAGAGAGCAACAAGAGGGGTGTAGCCAAATAATGGTGCCAAAAATTGTAATGTCAGTGCCATTATTACTGCCTGTATCACATTTGCCATAGCAGTCTTACACCCTGCATTGTAATTCACTGCAGTCTTCGAAAATGGTCCTGCAAAATAGATTCAGAACCAAAATGTAATTGCATTAGCACTTGTAAAAACAATGGACAATTAAGGCAATTTTTCTGGGTGAGTTATGACAAAAATTATTATTATTAGTATAATAGCATAAAGGTTGAATAGGAATTTACAATGGTCAAAATTTAAAATCATCCATATCTTTAATATAAAGGTGTGATATCAATATCTATTTTGATAAAGTATATTGAAACTATTTGTACCCCTTAATATTGGAACATTATTCAAAGATTCATATATTAGTTAATTTACAAGATGGAGTTAGATATTTAAATAAAAACTTACCACTAGTCAAGTAGCAGGAAGTAAAAGATCCAAATAAGTTCATAAGGCCAAAAGCGATCATTTCTTTGTTCCCATCATGGGGTGTATTATCAGTAACAGCGAAGCTTCTTCCTATTGCTATTCCTTCCTGATAAAAACAAATAAATAAAATTGATAAAAAATTATTGAAGTGTATATATATATATATATATATATATATATGATGATTGGTAGAGATTTTAGTTTCTTACTGCTAATGATAACACCCCTGTGATAAGACCAGCTTGCAAAACTGCTGGTAAATATTTACCATTGAAGTTCAAAAAGTGAATGGACAATGGATTTAATCCTTTATCTAGATGCCCCACCTGTATATGTATAATCAATTTCATATCAGAATAAGTTAAACAAAATTTTGATATATTTTTAAGATACTATCAGAAACAGAAAAAAAAACATTATTATGTCTATCTCACAATTTGAATTCCATGTTTTTGGCCCTTGACTAGGTAGGTGAAAATGCCAGCAAGTACAACAGTCACCATTGGACCTATAGCCTGTACCCAAAAGAGTTTTGGATTCTTGTTCCTCTGAAAGGTTATAGCAAAAAGTGACATCCATTAGAATAATTAACTTTGGTTCACGTGTAACTAAAAACTGGAATTATATGGCCTCTGAAAATATTTGCTACATTTTCTTTGTCTAACTTGACTTTACTATTTGCTAGTATTGGAGGCATAATTATATTCATACCAAATCCTTAAGGTCCAACAAGTTTGAGTGGCGCACTAAAGGTCTTGTCATGCCACTTCTGGTTCTTTATTGTCACAATAAATTATATGCAATAGAGAAAGTTAAGATGAGAATGACTACAAACAATAAAGAGTACTACTCACCAAGTGCCTGGTAAATTGCAAGAAAGCAAGAAAGACCACTCCAAGAACTGTAGGTTCCCACCTAATCTGTTAAATAAATAAAAAACAAGCCCACCCAAGTTATTTATTCTGAAAATATAGACAAAATAATAATTTTCTTTTCTTAGAAGTTGTTTTTGATGAAACTAATGAAACAAACTAGTGAACATATATAAGGGAAATGAAACTGTAAACTGGTGTTTCCTTTTTAAAGTTCAGTGCCTGTAGTGATTAAGATATTGTTTATTATGTATCAGTGTTATACTTCAATTATAAGTTATTTTGGACTATATTTTTTCATTTTAATTAAATATACATGTTTTTAAGTTGTAACTTGCAACCACAGTTATACTATTTTTAAAGATCTTTGTAAGCATATCTCTGGTTGAATGAGATTGTGGAACTTGATTGTTGTGTTTGAAAGAGACTAAAAATGAGTTGGGATATCATTATCATTATAGAGGGAACTGTCCTTATATGTAATCATTTTGATTTTCGTATGGCAACCTTTTACTATTTTGATAGGTTAAAAGCACTACTAATTCAATTTGTTCTATGCTAACCTCGTGTCTATAGATGATGATACTCTTCACCACTGCCACCAAGTTGGTCTTTTGTGAAAAATGTATCATGCCAAACACGCCCTTTAGTTGTTGCAGGATGAGAATTACTGCTGTTCCTCCCATGAAGCCATTGATGGTAGAATGGGAGAAGAAGTCCACCAATATCCCCAGCCTGAAACAAGTTAAAAAAAATCAATTATATATCACGTTGAGATTTAAAAATTTTAACATAGTTTTGAGCAACATAGAATTACAAATAAAAAACTTTCTAATTTGAAAATTATTTTTTCTTCTGCGAAATTATGCAGAATTATGTGAAAAATAAACTGAGAAAAATAATAATTTAAGATTAAATCATCATCTGTTTTGATTTGTTTCTTGTCGTACATTTAAAGATAGTTTAAAAATTAATAATTCTTAGAATATTACAATATTACTTACAAATATAAAGAATTATATAAATACTTTAATAAGCATTTAATGCTACAAACACTTGTTACTGTATACATGTCCCACATGTATTCTTGAAGGAAAATGAGTTACCTGAAAATTCCTAAACAAGCCTGGAAAACACCAGTGACAAAGGTGGTTGTGAAAATCAAATGAAGATACAAGGTTGGGTCTTCAACTGGGTCTGCCACAGTTTGTATGGTTTGACCAATTAGCAATGATGCTGCTGCTATCGTACCCACTGCCATGTGCCTTGAACTCCCAAAAATAGCATACACTAGAGGTGGAACAAAGCTTGAATCTGATAAAATTACATGTCATATAAGTCAAATCAACTCACAACCTATTTCCTTAAAAAAATTTCATCACTTGATCCAAACCCAACCTTAACAAATCAAATTAATTACAACCACTCTTTATGTCACACAGATTAAAACTGTCAAAGGAAGTTACATTCCTAACTACTGTTTACATACCCACATAATGGATTTAATCAAATCATACGAAAAAGTGTGATATTGAACCTAGTTTCCAAATCAGAGATGGCTATTAAGTTTTCTTTTGCTGATAAAATTCACACTATTTCAATCCATGCGTCATGTGTGTATAACTTTACAAGATGAAGAGAGTCTTTTGTTTTTTCTCCCCAAATATTCTCCTTCACTATCAGATAATTCTGATGAGATACTATTATGAACATCATTCAGTGTTTGACAGTGTTTACGATCAAATTGTATGAGATTCAATATGAAGAAAATGAATGGTTTAATTAGAGAGCAAATGTGAAAACTAATGTTGCATAAAGACAAGTTACAAATTAATGATTGTAAAAGTTAATGAATGGCAAGAAGAAAAGGAGAAAATTTGGATTTGAAATAGTGATTCTTACAAAGGCCAATAAGAGGAGGAAGATCAGCAAGTTTGGCATAGCTAATGCCCTGAGGGATGGCAAGGCTTGAGATGGTTAAACCAGCAATCAAGTCAGAGCAAAAGAGACGCCAATTGTATGTTGGAAGCCACTCAAAGATAGGGATGAAGTATTGCACCCCTTTCATCACCCTCCTGGATCGGTTCTTCTCATTCTTGAACTGTCTGAAGGGGTCATCAGGAAACAATGCTTCCTTGAACCCCGTTTTGAGTTTCGTCCCGAACCCTCTATGGGTCGAGAAATTCACTCCATGATAATATCGATCATTATCATCATCATTATCAGCATAGTGATTATGAACTTCGGAATTACTAGCAGAAACCATAATAATAACAATAACAAGAATACTAAGGAAAAATGTTTATGTGTGTGTATAATATATGCAGAGAGAAGAGGTGTATGTGTGTATAAATATGCAGAGAAGAGAAAAAGAAGAAGAGAAGAAGAAGAAGGTGTATGTGTGAGAGACGCGTGTTGGCTATGAGAGAATATATAGGCGTTTTGTAGTGGAAACTATTTTGGGTAAATGGTAATTGGTTGACAGAACAGTGGATTAAGTCTTAATAATGTTGACAATGCATATCTTAGGTGGTGTGTGTTTTGTTTGCTTTGGATACAGGGAGAGTTTGGAGGAGGATGCTAAATTTGAGATGGTTTTGGATCACCTTCTTCCACAACCGAACGATTCAATGCTTTGCAGAAAACTGTTCAGCACTGCTCTTCTTCTGCATCCTTACCATCCATTAATACCAACCTCCAACTTCTTTATATATATCTATATAAATATATATAGATATATATACTTTCTGTTACTATGTTTCGTGTTGAAATCCAACAAAATTTACCGATTCAAAAAATAAAAAATTGATTAAAATTAAATTTATTTTTATATATTTTTTAAAACGAAATAATTTAATTCAAAATTTAAATAAAAAAATAGAATCAAATCAAAATAATTATTTTTGTATTATTATATTTTTGACATCATCATTTTTAATATATTTTAAAGTTATTTTATATTTTATTTAAAATATATTATTATTATTATTTTTATTTATAATTTATTTATCAGTTATTTATTTATTTTTTAACTTTTTATCAATTTTTTTTTTAAATTTGAACAAATATTTCATTCAATATCAATAAAAATAAATATAATTTATTAAAGAAAAATATAAATACACAAACATACAATATTTTTATTTTTATTAATATTTATAAATTATTATGTTAAATTTATGTTATAATTTTTAAATATAAAAACATATAATTTATTTATAAATGTAAGAATAATTAAAACTGAATTTCACCCAAAAAAATTTAAATAAATATTTGATAAAAATCGAAGTCGCGATCCTAAATTAGATTAGAGAAATATATGTAAGAAATATCAACGGTTAAACTATTACATATGAGTCAATTTTCATATAATATATATATTTTTTAATTATTAGATTGTTTTTATTTATATATAATTTTGAAGCTAAAAGTAATATCAACTACTCGTTTATTAATTATATATTTAATTTTTACATGATATGTAATTAAATTTCAGTTATATATTTATCATGAAGAAGAAATAAAACAGAAAATATCATTACTATAATCAAGAGATTTATTTCTTAGTTTTTGACGTATAAATTTTGAACACGTAAAAAACTAAACGGGTATATATATTTAAAATTTTTATTTTAGAGTAAAAATAATAATAATGCTTTAATGTAATAATAAAAGTCTAGTTTTGATTTGATGAAAAACATTAAAACTAGAAAAAAATCTTGCATTATTTAATATAAGTTTCTTCTTAACATTTTCTTTTTTGTTTCAATGTCTTTCTTCTTTTTTTCACATATTATCTACACACAACTAATAAAGGAAAATATTCTTCGACTTTCAAAACTTTTTATGCCAATTAATAAGAAAAAATATTATTGATATAAATTTTAAGGAAATTATTGTAAGAAAAAAGAAACTTCAACATGTATTTATTTCAAGTTTTACAAAATTATTGTAAGTTACACATATTTTTTTCTTTTTCTTTTTCCATTCGAAAACGTAAAAATCTTATATTTCCGTAAAAGTAGATTTTATTAATTAAACTTAATAAAAATGTAATTAATATTTTCTTTTGATAAAATAGTAGAAAAAGTATATCTTATGTATGCAGAAATAATATTCTCTATTTAAAATAATTAATACTTTTAGAATACTCAAAGAGTAATAGACATTGTAAAATTAATATTATAGTAATTAATTAATGATTGATGTAGTACTAGTCTTTTGGGTGTGGCGAATAGTGAAATAAATTTATATTATTAAAATATTATAGTTTATGTATTTGTTATTGAAGTGATATTGTTTATTATTTAAAAGGTATTTTATTAAGTTGTGCTTCTTGGTGGATACATACACATATATTGATTTATGGTATTCCTGGATTGATGGTGAAAGATAATAATCTAATAATTTTAGAGTCAACCTTTTAAATTTAATCAATAAAATTAATTTTCATCTTTAAATATAATTTAACCATGGGCCTTTTGGGCTATTTTTAGCATTCTTCTTTCTAATATCACAAACTAATAATATATCATGCCGTTTTGAAACACTTGCATATGTTCAAATATATATATATATATATATATATATATATATATATATATAAAAGTAGAACATATATATTAACTAAAATTTTGTACCAGTTTTTTCTCAGTTCACCTAAAATTATTTAAATTGTAGGTGAAAACCCTAATAGATTTCAGTAATAAACTCAATTCAATATTCACGAATCTTATTTAAAAAAAAATAAGTTGATTAATTTTTTTTTAAATAATAAGTTATTTCGTGCTTGAAAAATGAAGTCATACTTTCATGCACGACTTTGCATATTTTTCTTTTAAATACATTGAAGTCGTGCTTGATAATACAACTTTACTTTCTTTTTTAAAAAAACTAAATAAGTCGTGTATAATAGCACGACTTCACTTTATTATTATTTTTTTTTTTAAATTAAAAAAATCAAACTGAAAAAAAAAGTAAAATCATGTATAATAACACAATTTTAGTATATTTTTTTTTAAAAAAAATACAAAATAAAAAAGGCATAATTAAAGGTACTCTATCAATATATTTTGATCTTTCGATTCTATTCGATCAAGAAATTAAAAAAATAAATAAAGAAATAAAATATTATGAGAATAATGTTACGATACTTTGTATAAAGAGATCCCAGTTTTTGTTTCTCTCTTATTTTGGTTATTAATTGTTAAGTGGATAAAGTCATCATCAACATGAATTCCTCTATTATTGCATATCCATGATTATTGTTCAAATGTTTTTACTGTAACTATAGTTAATACCACTCAAACTCTTCACTCTAGTGCCACCACCACAATCTTACATATATTAAATATTTTTCCAGTGATTAGAATGTTAACATATTATATATAGACTTTATATTATTGTTTAAAATCATTTCTAACTATATAAACAATTCTCTTTCTTTCTACTTCCTAAATTCACTCAAACTGAATTAAAAGAAAAAGAACTTTAAATATTAACTTTATAATATAAACATTTTTAACAAAGGTTTTAGAAATATCTTTTGTTTCTTTTTACTTTCTTTTCTTCTTTATTCAAATTTGTTATATACCTTTATTACATAATTTACTGTTAATTTAAAAATATTATTACCATTATTCAAGTGTTTCTTAAGCTCTAAAAAATTTCTATTTAATCATAGTATTCTGTTTAAATTCTTAGTCACAATGGTTAAATTTACCTAAAGAATTTTTCCTACCATTATTTCCTTTTAAAATCTTTAAGTTTATATAACATGAAAATTAATTATAATAAATAAGTGAAATATAAATTTTATATTTTGAATTAATTTTAAAAATAAAATAAACAATTATAATAATTTTTTATATCATAAATTCGTTAGATGTCTGGTTTGTAAGGTTGTTAAATCAATAGTAAATCACGTACAATTATATAAATCTATTAGGTATTATAATTAAGGTTGTTGGATTTAGATTAAAATGTTATAACTAAAATTGTTAGGAAAATTTTACATAAAGTGATTAATTAAAAGTGATGCCGAATCATAATACATAAGTAATGTATAAATCTCATCTTCTGAACCAATTTTATGGGTGAGTTAAACCCTTAATCACTTTTTGCATGGTATCAAAATCTGATTTATAAGATGGTTGGACTTAAATTAGACTACTTATTTAAACTTTAAATAACATGTTATTGGACATAAATTAAGTCTGATTAACAATATTATTAGGTTTAAATTAGATTATTAGGTTACTTATAAATAAATTATAATTCTTTTTAAGATTTCTAATTGCTAATAAAATTATTAACAAGTTTGTATATAAAGTCTTAACTATTAACACGTTCATTTATTATATTTATATAAAGATTTATAAACTGATCTATATATATATATTTGTGTTATTTTTTAGGTAAAAGATGTGTTTGTTTGCTTATATAATAATGGACTTGCGTTATATGATATTTTTTTATCTTTATTTTTCAGAATGAAGTATTTGATTTTTATTTACCAAATAAATTAATAGGATTTGTATTGGAGTTGTCCACATACATCTTTATCATTCTTTTTTTCGATTTTAAATATTCTGAAATTTCTCAGATTTTTTACAAATCATAGAAGAAATTTTACTGTAATTACAACTAATTTTAATAGAAGATATATAACGTTGAACGTTGGTACAAAGTATATATTATCTCAAATAATTTAAATAACTTATTACCTAATTCACCATTTGTGGATGAAATATTGTATGAAAATAAAAAAGAATAAAATACTTTCAAAGGAAACTTCTTATAAACTCGATATATCCTTCCAAGTAAATCATTTAATTAAATTAGAACATCTCCAATCACATATATTTATTAAAAAAATACTTAAATAAGTTATAAATGGTTTAAAATAATTTATTATTAAAAAATTATAATTAATATAATAAAATAATATAAAATATTAAAATTTATTAAAATATATATATATATATTATAAATAAAATTCTTATTTAAATAGGTTTGTGAACAATATTTAAAATATATAATTTTTTTAATAAATCTTTCACAAAGTTTTTATTATTAGAAAATTATTTTTATTATTTTTTTAAAAAAAATTTACAAATTTATGAAAAATTTCGTATAAATAAATTTATGAAATTTTTTTTACATATAAATTTATGAAAATTTTTTCACATTTTATAAAAATAAATTTGTAAAAGAATATTCGATTTTAATTTTTTTTTCTATAAAAAAATATATAAAAAATATTTGATAAATAAATAATTTTATTATATATATATATATATTTTTTTTCTTTTAAAAAGTGTTTACAGGAAAACCAATCATTTCATAAGTATCTTAAACATTACACTCAAATACTTTTTATTAATTAAAGTATAAAATTTGTTATACATCTATGAACTTTGACTTGAGAATGACAAACACTGACTGATTAATTTTGTGTGGAACACTGATTAACTGACAGCAATGCATGCACAGGGCAAAGAAGCAGACAAGGGGTGAGCATGAAGTGACTGAGGGAAGCAATCCTTGAAGGAACAGTTTCTGCTGATTTATTCATCACATCAATCAAAGTAATGCCTTCCCCAGACATGCATCCATTCTACACCTTCAGTTTAGTTGGACACCATAAAAGTATGGCCATTTCGGTGGAACTCTTTCGAACCCTACTTACCTTACCTTCACCTCTCAATCAATGCCACAATATCACTTATTCAATATACATTTGATTCAATTTCATTAAACTGCTTTTTATCTTCACTAATGGTGGTAGGTTTCAAATCATTTGACAATAAACTATGTTAATGAGATTGCATATGCTATTTTAACACTTAACCTTTTTTCTTATAAGAGTAAAAGCAGTTAAAAAAGAAAGAAAGATGGGACTGTATGTGTTTAAAGTATACAGCAAATAAGCCTCCCTCAGATGAGGATTGTGAAAGAAGTGCATGTCTGCAACAACACACATTGACCCTCGAAAATGCAGTTGAAACACGAGTCAGTGTGTGGTCTTTAATAATATCTTTGCTTTGCTTCTCATTCATGTCCACAGAGTCAAACATTGTTTTTCCTTCTGATTAATAACCAAATTACCACCACACCAAGGTTCTCCATATATTATTATAGAAATGGAGACCCTACTATTTCATGATACAACTTACCAGATTTTTTAGATTCTTTTATCTAAAGAAATTAAGAACAATGTGTACAAAATAACCTAAATATATCTGATATATCAAATAATCTTGTTAGGAGTTACTCAAATGTGAACAAAGGTCATTCATGATGACCTAGGTCGAGGAATACACTGACAGATATAGTGCATGCATGTCAGAAGAAGCAATGGTGAAAAAGAAAATGTGAATGATAATCAAACCTTTTTGTCTACAAATTTGAATGCAGAAGAAACTCTAGTGAGTGAACTTATGATTTGATAAGTAATAAAATCAAATACAAGAACATAATACCTTCCCCAGACACACATTAGTTTCCATTGAGTGATGCAGATGGGACAAATCCTGCTGGCGATCTTGACCTTCAGACAATTACACTCTATTAAATACACCTAAAGTTAAGCCATTTAAGTTTGTCTAAGAATGGAACATTTGTTAGTTTAACAGTTTAAATTATACAACACTTATGTCCTTTAACTAAAAACTATCCTTCAATTTCTGACTTTGGAACATATTTCTTTGTTTTTTATATATACTTTTCATGTAATATAAATAAACTAAATATTTCATTTTTTATCCTATAAAAATCATTCCCTCTGTTAAAGAAACTTTTGTTTATAATATAAAACTGTATGATTAATTATACTAAATCATTATAATTCCTGTCAGATTGATTAAAGTTATATCAGAACACGCCTAACTGAGAAAGTGAATTTGGTTGGATCGTTCTGAGATTGATGGTTTGATAATGCCAAAAAGATGGAAAATGATGTCCAAAATGAGGAATAAACCAAAAACCAATAGTTATGCAGAGGATGGGAAATCTTAGTTTGTCAAAATCTCCAAGAAAGTGACAAATTGGAGAAGTGAGTGTGTCTTCAAACTACTACCAAATAAACCTCCCTCAGTTGTTCAAGATTCAAAGAAGATGCATGTTGAACACACTAAAACTATATATATTATTATTCAAATGGGAAACGCAAGTGAGTATTTGGTGGGTATCTTCAACATTAATATATGGTTTTTCACAGAATTTCCATACCCTCAATCATTCAACAAAGGGACCAGTGGAAGTGTATATTGGAGAATATTAAAACAATTTCATATCATTCAACTTGTCTCCATCATTAAGGGACATTTTAGCCGAATTACTGACGTTAAATTCGAACAACAAATCATTTTCTTCATATTTATTTAACAATTATGAAGTGAATGAATGAATAATGTTTATTTACCTTAACCTTAAACATGATAGCTAAATATTTACATTACTTAATGAATAAATAGTCTTTGACCAATGGGTTCTTTCTAGTGATACTTAAGGAGAAATATATTTTATTATGAACTGAAACTCTTATAAATATAAATAGTGAAATTATAACACTTTGATAATTTTATATTTTTTTATGTGATAGGATCTTTTCTAGTTAACAAGAGTGTCAAAGAGTATAATTTTTTATTCAAGAACAATTCGTTAATCATAGTAATTTTATCATTTTTATATAATTATCATATCATTCAAATTTTTATATATTCTAATTACTTTCAATTTTATTAAAAAAAATCTATGATACTGCAAAAAAAAATTATATTTTTTATGAAATAAGAATATTGACAATACTTAAAATTAATAAAAGATATAATTTTTTTTATAAATCTATTATAGATTTTTCACCAATCTGTACAAACTTAATAAAAAATTATTTTTTACAAAAAATTTATGAAATTTTTTTATAAAAATAAATATGTAAAAAATATTTAATAAATAATTAAATTTTTTTATAAAAAAATTAGAAATAATATTTTATGAATAAATAAACTTATTTTTATAATATCAATAAATATCTTTTAACTTTACTTTGTATATAACTTGGATTAAATATACAAGAAATTTATGTAATAATATCAATAAATATCTTTTAACTTTACTTTGTATATAACTTGGATTAAATATACAAGAAATTTATGTAAGAAGTATATTAATATTGAAAAAAAAGTTAAATAAATTTTTATTATTTTTCTTATGAAAATAAGTTTAATAGGATTAAACATTTTGCATAATTAACTAGCAAATATTAATATATTAATAGAAATTGCCAAATAGAATATTTTATTTGACAAAATGGATAATAATATAAAATATATTAATATAAATTATTCCTTGAATCTTTGTTCTTATAATCATTAATTACAAAACTCCTGAACTTTACAATTTTAACCCACCCCTGCATAATTTGAAGTGGGAAACACCAGATGTCGTATGTAATGGAATTGTGTGGACTAGATAGAAAACACATGTCAACATTTCTTTTATTCAACCATTCCTATTCATTCGTCAAGATCAATGCAAGAAATAAAATAAAACACGAAAGTGACAAACCTTTCCCCTTAAAATACTAGAAAATGAAGATGAGAAATAAAATAAACAATTAATGGTGCAGATATCCATGGCCAAGTAAATTGCACAATCCAAATATGGAATGATGACAGAGAAAGTAAGATTTGGTTCCCATGTTTGAAAGTAAAATAGAAAACACACACTGCTTTCTGATCCATAAACAAGAACTGAGTCTCCTAGCTTGCACTGATTCAACTAATTTGCAGAAAAAATGGTTCTTTTATATGAAAACAAAACCAAGTTATAAGAAAGCGAATCTGATTCATATGTATGTGCATTGTTGTATCTTCTTCAATTTAGAGTAATCTTTATCCAAAGAATTAGTTGAAAACTTAAAAATGATAGCAATTAGCTTTATATATGTGATATCTGTATCAGAGGAAAGTTTTGGAAAAGCCATGCAAAAGTGGCCTTTGGTGGGCATGTTTGTCTCACACACAGCCTTATGTGACTTTGACTCTTGGCAGCTTCGAAAGGTCAAAGTTGAATACAAGTTTGCCTCAAATTGTAACTCTTGAGCACTAACCTCTGCATGCTGCAAATGAAATGGAAGAATAGAAATTTACATTCAAGGAAAGAGGTAATACGTTGGGAAATCCTGTATAGATTAAAAATGAAGGCAAATTATGGTATATAAATGAGGTATAAACCTCATCCACTTTTGAAAGTAAGTTAGACCTATACTCACTTTCTCTATAATATCAAAGCCGCCACTTGTTAATATTGAATCTCTTTATTGGTAGGTTAATAAAAGTTGTTAAATTCATCACTTTAAATTGGCAGGTTAATAAAAGTTGTTAAATTCATCAGCAATTCACATTTGTATATCAATCTTATGTCATTATACATTAAACTAGTTGTCATGGTTTTTATGTTATATAATTTTTCTTTTCACGTCTTTGACTTATTTTTTCATAATAATATTATAAACACGTTATGATTATTACATATTATAATTATTACAGATTGTAATTGTTATTATTCTTTTTTGGTTTTTTTTATCATATTATTGTTATATTTAAAAAAATATTCGTATTACAACTTGGTCATGTCTTATGAACTACTCTTAAGAGTTTTGGAGAAGATTCACACTTACTTTCATCATGACATTTGAGATAAACTGTGATTCTCATGTTTAGAATGGTGACACATCTCTAGATAATAATCATACTGTGTTGGACCTCATAGATAGATATATTAGCCAATTTTGCATTTAACTCTATTCACAAGAAATGCTTATATGTAAGTGAAGATAGTCAAATGCAGAAACAAATATGATGACGTTGGTACAGTCTAAAGACAGTATACAAGATATCAATGTCTTGCATTGTGTCGTGCAAACGTCACTTAATGACATGGTTAAGGTCTGATCTTTGTCTCATGTTTTGGAGTTGCTGGATAAGCCGTGCCCCACTCAAAATTACTTCATGATATAACAAAAATGTTAAAGCAACTCACTCATGCAGCAAAGAATTTTCTGCAGAATCCTGCAATTAAGAATTGAGAGTCTAATCCTCCATCTGAAAGCAGATCATGATAGCCAATACTTCAACCACTTCTCAAAAAGAAAGAATCATATCATATAATAATTCGCATTAAATCGGGGTTGGATTTTGATTGGCCTTTTGACAGAAATTCCAAGGGCCTTTATGTTTTTTACTTTGGATGGGAATGACACCTTATTCAGCAGTGATTTTCAACTAAGTTCTTCCAAACACACGTATGACCACCAACACAGAAGATGATCCAATGGGGGAGAAAGTGAAGGATTCCCCCCACCTTTATAATTATCAAAATTTTGACTTGTGTAGGTTTTAAGGTATTTGCAGATATATAAAATAAAATAAAACAGAACACAAAGTTGGAAACATTCGGTGTTAGAGATCCTATATCGATTAGAGATAAGAGTAAATTAATGAATAAAAGTATATATAAAAGTGGGTGCAATCCTCTTCTCATTGAATCGGTTTTATGAGGTTGAGTTAGGCTAAAAGCTCACTTCTATTATGGTATCAGATCCTATCCTAACAAAGTTGTTGGACCTATCACACCACCCTTCACCCACATATGTCTTCTTACAATTGTCTTGGTATAATTGTCCAATTTCACGTTGGAGCTAATGTAATCTCGACGTGGAGGAGTGTGTTAGAAATCTCATATTACTTAGTGATATGGTCAAATCAATGTATATAAATGGGGTCAAACCTTACTTTATAAGTCGGTTTTATGAGGTTGAGTTAGACTAAAAATTCATTTTTATTATGGTATCAGAGCCTATCCTAATCTATTTGTTTGCCATACTGGATCGAAAGAGAAAGTTAAATTAGGAGTAGTTAAAACATATAGAAAGAAGAAAGTGGCAGTGGTTAATAAGGAAAGAAAAGAGGTGATTAAATATGGATTAAGGGAGAAATTGAAAACTAAATGATTAGGCGTGTATTTTTTCTTTTATAATAAAAAATATATCTTAGAAATAGACTTCTTTACTCAAGCTTGACCCAAAACCCACTAGTTTACTCCTTTCTACAATAATATGAGTGGTTCGTACCAGAAATTAAGCCATGAATGTATAATGTTCTTAATTTCAATGGCTACTTTTGACCCTGTTACAGTTTAATGCACCCGGCCAACTCCGTTTACTTCATCATGCAAATAACAATAATGCATTACTTTATTCTATTATCTTCTTATAATCAAGTTATGAGACTCTGTTCATTTTGATCCATTTAACTTACTTTATTGACTTCAATGGAACACGTTTATTCCAATATCCTCGATCAAGGTGAGTTGAGGATTCTTCTAAAAGATTTAGTGTGTGTTTGGAAATCAGTATATTCCAAAATGAACTGTGGATAAGAGTTAACAACAGAGGAGATTATTTCTTTATATAATTATTTTTTATTATATATTGACGAAAATCTTCTAATATTATTATACCAGGATACCCAATACTCTGATAATAATTCAATTACTGAGATTTTACTGATGTTTTGGAAACTGCAAGATTTTATAAGGTTAGAGTTGGTTCTACTTTCCATATATGTTATTTTGATGATACTAATGAACATCTTTCTCCCCTCAAATACTAGACAATTCGAATATAAATTTTACAGGATTGAATATCTAGCCAGTTAATATAATCATAAGATAAGTTACAATATCATCTTAATAATTACCTTTTGAATCTGAATCCTGACCAATTCATTAAATGGGAATTATTCTCATTCCCTAGTCTGCATTTCTAACGAATGTCTCTTTGACATGCAGTTGTCTGGTTTTTATGGTGGATGAGAAATAACATATATAATTTTTCAGAACCTTTCTTTTGACTTTTTACAATTAAATTCAATTAAATTCCATTCCATGGGTTGGTTCAGAGTTAAAGGCAATAGTTGGTGTGTCATGTCATCAGTCTCAGACTCAGTCCTGTCGGTAGTATATATTCAGTGAATGTTATTGATTCTGCAGATTAAAATCATGCATATTTACTTTCTGCTTTTCGGATATTAGGTATGCTTTATACTCAGGTGACAGTGACACCAAGATTTTAATAAAATCATTCAATTGTAAAAAACAAAGTGAAAAAAATTATTCATGAATCCCTTACAAACCCCACGTGACTCAAGCGGTGATCATGCATTTGCACTTGCAGTTTGGTCAGCTTTTAATAGTTACATTTACATTAGTATTTAGTTGGTACTGCTACACTTAGTTGCACCACTTGTAACCATCGTGTAGTTAATCCATCTGATCAGCCATATATATATATACATATATATATATATATATATATTTTATAACACTTGTGCAGTTTAAGTAAAGTCAGAGTAATACTAAACTTCATTCTCAACAATATCTCTTTTCTGTCAGATATTTGGACTATCTGATGCAGTTTTATAAGAAAAATGTTCAGTGTAGACCTTCTTTACGAGATGTATAATGAAAGAAAGAGAGAGATAGAAGGATGAAAAGAAACAAATATAGTAAAAACAACCCGTTTATAGTTCAGTAATTCATATATGTTTTGGAAATTACTATTACTGCAACTCCCATCCGCATGATACAAAGACATATATTCTGATATATTTAGTACGTAACCATAATTCATAAACTACAGTTACAACATGCAATGTTGAATTTGACATCAAATGAACGGGAAATTAAGCATGCATGCATCAAGGTACGTACGTGAACTTATTTGTGGGTACAGAAAGACATAGAATGAACACAAACTAAAAATAGCAAACCATAGCTGTGAAAATGAAACACTAATCATAGAACTATATCATCACAAATCTGGTACATAACTCCTTATAGTTTTTCAAGGCTTATTGGCTTCAACATGCTCGAAACCACCGATGACACCACCAATTCCACCTATAGCACCTACACCACCTCCAACCCCTCCAATTCCAATTCCTTTGTAAATGCCTCCACCAATTCCACCAGCTAGACCATTACCACCTCCAACTCCTCCAAGCCCACCAATTCCACCACCTCCAGCCCCTCCAATTCCAGCTCCAAGCCCACCAATTCCACCTCCTCCTACCCCACCAATTCCACCACCTAGACCACTACCACCACCTAAACCACTACCATCTCCACCTCCTCCTCCAAATCCACCACCTAAACCACTACCACCTCCACTTCCTCCGCCATACCCTCCTCCTAAACCATCACTTCCTCCACCCAAACCACCAATGGACCCTCCATCTATGCATGATTCCGGCTTCTTCACCTCCTCCTTTGATTTTTCCTCCAAGTTCCTTGCACCAACATACTGGGACATTCCAAGCACCAAACATACCCCCAAAACAATAACTGAAATGAACTTCCTCTCCATCATTGATCTTATCATATTTTACTGCGTCGCAAGTAATACTATACACACCTCACTCACACTACCATGTATGCATGCATTTATATAGTTCTAGCTTGCATGTGAATAAATGATAATCTTTATTGCAAAAAATGTAAAAGACGAATAGAATTTAATGTACAGTTGGAGGGTTAGGAAAATGTTGTTTATTGCAACCTCACAAGTTACCTTCCCTCAGAGTAATAGCCCAGCTCTACCACATGCCTGTAACGTGACGTTCCATTCGCATTCATGATTGGCCACTGCATACCCACACTTATATTTTGTCTCTATCCAGAAATGATATCAGTAACTTATTCTATACTCCATCAAATTTTTATTTTTAACTAATATTAGAGATCTCACCTTACTTAGTGATATGTATGACGAAATTCATTAAATTAATCTATATAAGTGGGGGTAAACCTTACCTCATAATCTGGTTTTATAAAATTGAATTAAACCTTAAAACCTATTCTAACGAAGTTGTTGGGCCTATCATATCATTCCTCACCCACATCATTCTACAATTGTCTTGACACTTAGAAGAAATCATTTAATAATTTTGGAAAACCATAATATCATGAAAAAACATCTGTATCATTACTCTTTCTTATACATTTATCACTGCTCCAAATATATAATAAAATATAACTATATAGTTAAAAATTCACTTCAAAAGAGGTGGAGAGAATTTAGTTTTGTACGATGGAATTAGTTCTGTATTCAATTTTGCTTAGAGAACAAAGTTCTTGGTGGTTATGCAGTCATAAATTCTGCAGTGTTAAGTACCTGTACACCAAGTGCACAGGCCTACTCTGACAAGCGGTTCATCACTTGATTTGCATGAGATACACCAGAATACAGTGAGCACAATATTGGGTAACACTGTTCTATATATTGGAATTACTTTGTGGGGATGGTGGCACACTAGCATCCAATATTTCTTGCTGGTAGATGGTGATGGGGTAATGAATATGGACCATGTGTATTAACTCTGAGATATTTGGCAAGACAAACAAGAGTACGTACAATTTGAAATCTTTCATGCCAATTCTTATTAACTATGTTTTATATTATGATTGAAATTTATCATAGAACATTATTACTATTTTTAATGAAGTCTCTTTTTGTTATATACTTCTTTCATTTACATTATTCAAACTCTGAACTTCATTACAGAATTGAATTCAGTATTACTATATATTTATAGGAAGAAGCATAATTAATTGAGTTTAGATGTAGGCTATAAATGTAAACAGGACCAGTCTGCATCATCTACTTGGACAGTCATGTTATGTTGTGTGGCTACAGTGTGGCGTGTCTATCTGTTGGTGCAAAACTTCAAGTTGAAGATAAAACTAGAAAAGGAAGTAAAATCTGGACACAAATAAATCTATATACATTCATGTACACACGGTTATACCTACTGTTCTATTCCAAAGGTAAACTAAGGTATTTCAAAAGGGAAAATATCTTAAAACATGTGACTGATAACTGCAGGAATTTTAGGAGGAGAGGCCGGACCGGGTCGGGTCGGATCACGTCGGATCAGGTCAGATCGGGTCAAAGTAATTAAAAAAAATTAATATATATTTATTAAAATTAATTATTACGTAAAAATAAATATAATAAATAAAATTATTAATAAATTATAAATCATTTACATATATTTAAAATCAACATAAATAATTATATATAAAATCAAATATATATCTAGTACATTTAATTTTTTAATTGTACTCGACGATGTTTCATGTTATAAAAATTATCACTTATTATATTTATATTGAACTTTGCAGTAATTTCTTTTTCAATGTAAACAATCATGTAATATTATAAGGGAGACGGAAAGGGAGACCAGGAAATATATTTTTCATAATTTAATTATAATTTTATATAATAATAAAAAAATTTCAAAATGTTGAGGGATCATGGCTCCCTAATCCCCTAGCTCTGCCCTGGATAAATATAAATACTCTTTAAGTTTTGTTATTTCTTCTTCATTTTGTTTTAAAACTATGAAGCAGTGTGTTGTTTACATAGAGGAATGTCTTTTCTCAATGGTTTTGGTGTAAAACAATGAATGACTTGGACCAATTACTCTTGACATGATTGTAGGAAGGAAAAAAGAAGAGGAAAACATAGTTTGAAGGTGTGATTGTGATGTGCAAAATATTCAAAGATCAAAACCTACAACTACACTATTGGATATATCATATGCTAATATAAAATAAAAATAAATCTCATATTATAAATTAGTTTTTTAATTTAAATTAGGCTAAAAATTAATATTATTAGTACTACATTTTTTATGTTTAATTTGATAAGGGAATTTACGAAATTATACTTACAAATCCTCACTTAGTGAGGGGTTTAATAGTGTAGTCATAATTTAAGAAAAAGCATTTTAACACATTACAAATATAATTTTAAAAAACTAAAAATATAAATTATTAACATATAATTGGACTTTAATTATAAAAATGCCTTAAGTTTTATTTTAATCTTACTATTTACTAAACCTATTATATCTTGACTTATAAATGAAGTTTTGAATTGATTTTGATGACATTAAAAAACTTATTTTTGAATTTTTAATTTGATATATTATTTTATGAAAAAAAAAACATTTCAAAGTTGGAAAATATTGAAGTCATTAATTTTTTTTAATTAGATTTGACTTTCTTTGTAATTGGGATAATTTAGGCTAATAAAAACACAGTGACAATATAATTTTAACGTAATTTTATTTTATAATAAATAAGCTTTCGGCTTGAAATTATAAACAACTGATTTGAACTATTTCTTTTCCATTAGTAGATTTTTTGTTTTAGAAAAAATGAGTTTTATTAACATATCTCTGTTTTATAAATATTCTTTCTAAAAAATATTTTTCAGAATGTTTAAATTTTTAAGTAATTTGAAAATAATTTTCAAGATGTATTAAAATTTTTAATACTTCTGGAAAGTTAAAATTTTAAATCCAAAACATGCTTTATAGAAACCAATTATCTTTAAGTAGTTCTATATTAGTTATGCGTTAACATATATACTTTCTCAATTTCTTCATAAGAAATCCTAAAATGAAGGTGTGAAGAAGAAAAAAAATGTTAAAAGAAGCTCCGAACCATAATGTATATTTTGTAAAAAAAAAAAAAAAAAAAAACTTGTATATCGATTAGAACAATTAAAATTCTGATCCATACCCAAAGTCCACTATTTTCAGCCCAAATACTGGTGCTCCACAAACACAAAAGAAGGAAAGAGAAAAGGTGTATGAAAATCGAAAAATTCCCCAAATTTGACACCACACAAAAACCCTAACCCAATTTCACCCTTCCCCAAATTCAATTCTCTTATCATTCCTCAAATCCCTTCCTACAATCGCGATTTTGCTTCGTGCAATCTCTGCGATCCCAATAATCACACGCTCCCATGGACGACATGGAAGACGACGCAAGGTACCCTCCCAAGTCCTTCTCCCTCAACCGCCAGAACCCCTCCCACCGCCACAAACACCCCGTACGCGCCGCCTCTTACCACCGCCCAATGCCCACACGCTATGACCAGCCCATCGTCGACGACGGCGATGACGACGAAGAAAACGAACCTGAAGATTTCGACGAAGACAAGGACGAAGGCGAAAACGGCTACGACGAAAACGACGTCGTCGGGTATCCCCGGATCCCGAAGAAGCGCAAGGTGATAGTCGCGCCAGGCTCCTACGAGTTCGCGCCACGTGTCAAATTCGCGTACGGTTCGCGCGGTTCGGCTTCCTCCGGTGAAGAGTGGAGCGAGCACGAGACTTTCGTGCTGCTGGAGGTGTGGGGGGACAAGTTCCTGCAGCTCGGGAGGAACAGTTTGAGGTCCGAGGAATGGCACGAGGTTGCCGAAAAGGTTTCGGAGGAATTGAAGACGGAGAGAAGCGTGACGCAGTGTAGGAGCGTGTTGGACAAGCTGAAGAGAAGGTACAAGAAGGAGAAAACCAGAATGGATGAAATGGGGTTGGGCTCTTGCAAATGGGCCTACTTCAAGAAGATGGACATGTTAATGGCTTCCTCTGCAAGGCAAGAGTATGGTCTTGCATGTGGGGTGGATTCTGGGGAGTATGTGTTTATGAACACTAGGGTTTACTTGAACAGGTCCAATGGTTTTGATGAGATGAGGGACAGTCCAGGGGAGTCTGAGAGTGATGATGATGATGAGGAAGAGGAGTGTGGTGGTGGGGGTGCTGCTGCTGCTGAGGATGAGGAGGATGAGACATCGTTCCGCGTATTGGCAGATTCTATTCAGAAGTTTGGGAAGATTTATGAGAAGATTGAGAACAGTAAGAGGCAGCAGATGATGGAGTTGGAGAAGATGAGGCTGGATTTTAACAGGGAGTTGGAGTTGCAGAAGAAGCGGATTCTCGAGAGGGCGCAGGCCGAGATTGCCAAAATTCAGGAAGGGGATGAGGAGGATACCGACACTTCCACGGAGAATCTCAGTGAATGATGTAGGTAGGTTGGTTGGTTACCGATTAAGGGTGTGTTTGGAATGTTTGGAAGAACTTAACTTATTTATAGTTTATCAGGACTTATGATATAATCATTTATGTAAGTGTCTGAGTAAGCTAATGTTAATAGCTTATGATTTTCTCTGTAAGTTTTAACTTTTCAGGTTATTTCAGTAAGTTCGCAGGATAGGCTCAGCTTATATGAAAATAGATTAACCTTGTTACTCCTTTAATTATAGAAACAACTAATACATAACACTAGCATGATAAGTATTTATTTATTAAGTATTTAATTAAGCTGCTTACCCGAATGCACCCCTAAGTATATTCTTTTTGTTGTGGCATATTGTACTGAGTGTCACTCTGATTTGGATGCAGATACTTTGGTGTCCTTTTTGTTCTTGAAGGCGATGGTTTGTTTGGTATGAAACGAAAATATTAAAGAACATTTTGAATTTCAATTTTTTCCTTTAAGTACAAGAATGTACTTCTGGATTACGATGTTATACTTCCTAAGGTGCTCACTAAATGCTTATTTCTAACAAAAACACTGTTAGTGAATATTATACAGTCTAGTTCCAGATAGGAATATTCCCTGATGAAGGGTTTATTATAGGCTTCAGTTTATATTAATTCATTTGTGGTAGGCAACCTTGGACATGATTTTATTATTTTTGCTAAGGCTGTTTGTAGTCACTAGTATTAATAGACTGTAGTCTTGTCTATTTCGTCAATGATTTCCTTATCAATGGAGCAAACGGTATGTGCTGATTGCTAATCTATGAAATTAACATTTTCAATGTATTAACACAGTTGTGGGAGTGAAAATGGGAAATGAAGCTCAGTCTTTTAGACTCTATATGAGAACATAAACTCGGTAATTGACGTGCTTGCTATGAAGTACTGATAGGGATGTCGTAGAAATGAGATTAGAGGCTCTTTCACCATACCATAAAATTAAGAAAAACTTGTGTTTGTGTGTTTTAAGAGAGAGAAACATGGACTAAACTCTCAAATTTGTTCTTGAAAAATTTAACAGCAGGCACATCTGTCCTCAAGAATGTAAAATTCTCACATAAGTCCCTAGAACCAAAATTTGTAATTTCTGGAGAATAATGTGAGATTTTTGTATTATTAGGGACTAATGTATCTTATGCTAAATAGTGATTACTGACTTAAAGAATGGGCAAGAGTCGAGCCGAACAACTTGAATTTGATAAAGGATGACATATTCAGGTATTGACAATTTAGTATTGCTTTTGTTATGATGAGTAGCAGGAGTTGTGACTGGTACTGTTTGTTTAATCAGATCATATGTTAGAATGCTGAGATTGCTCAATATCCACACTTTAGGATGCCAAAAAACTTCATTATAAAGTTGGACAGTGTAATATAGTTAGTTACATTGACATCTAGTTATACTGTAGTTTGCGTTGCATTGTCATTATCGATAAGAGGCCTGCTTTCATACTCTATCAGTTTGAATTTGTAACTATATATTTACTTGTTTGATTGTTAATTTTAAATGGTGCAGGGTATCTGATTATCCCAAAATATTTGTAAATGATATTGCAATCCTGGAAAGGGTGGTGATATCTTGATAGAGTGCACCAGTTTTGGAGGGAACATAGTCTACAAGCTGAAAAAGAGCTGCACCCAGTAAGGTTTACGACCTTCGTGTTCCCTGATAATGGGAAGTTGATTAGAAAGAGTAATATATTTGCATGGGTAACAAACAATAATTTTGGTGCACCATTAAATAATTTGCAGCACATTTCTGTAACTTATGAGTCTTTGAATGGAAATTAAATGTTAATAGTAGTATATACACCTCCACTGAAATGAGAATCTAGAGGTCACTAATTGGAATTTTTCATTATAGCTCTTGCTCGACAAAAACTCTTGCATGAAGTGTCTATTAGACACAACCGATCAAAAACTATAAATTAACTTTAAGATAATGTTAGCAAGGGTTTCTTGTCCTTTTGTTATTTCGATGTTGAGTTTTTGTTTTGCTGTCTTTTTTTATATATCACGGTATCCAAGAACTTTTGATCGGTCATATTTTATTTTATGAAAACGTAGATAACAAATTCACCAATAACAATTCAAGATCAAAAATTGGTTTGAATCTATTGTGTTTTAGAGACGGTGCTTTTTGTCTGTCTTTTTATGAATAGTGGATTTCGTCCTTGTTCAATCATAAAATTAACCACATTTTAGAAATACGTATATTTTGGTATAGAATTAAAATTACTTTGACCAAATCTTGCGAAATATGTTTTTAAATCACATTTTTACCCAAATAAAAAATTAGACTCTTTTCTCCCTTCATTCATGTGGTCCTTTTTTCTTTTTTTGCATAGTTGCTAAACAAGAATGGCAGAGTTAGAGTTTCTGGAAATCATAAAGAGCAATAGTTAGTTGAGAATTAGTAAAATCAGTCAAAATTGGTTAAAAATAGTTAGAGAAACTAGTTTTAAAAGATGGCTTTTGTTTTATATTATATTTTTCTACTAAAGCATTTTAAAAATAATTAAAAGCTTATGTGTAGATAGTTATTTTTTATTAGTTAAGAATTTAATTAAAATGTCTTAACAATGTAAAAGTTTTGATATTGTTATTTAATTGTAATATATGGAAGGTTATTAATTTTTTAATAACTCCCTTAAAAGTCGTAGTTAAGGTGATTTTTCGACGGTTGAGAGTAAAATTTTCAATGATAATGCATTAAAATTGTTTTATTTTTTTTATTATGAATAATTTTACTTTATAAAATATATTGTATTATTTTCTATGTTGGTTCAATTATTTTTATTGTTTTATATACAATCTTAAAAATACATATTATTTCTCAAATTTCACAATTGAATTAGGAGTTAAATATATTCTTTATTCTTACAAAATAAACAAATTTAGACTCACTCATTTTATACAAATTAAAAATATATTTAAACTTTAAATTATTGAATTGTCAGTTTAATGATTAGTTTGATTTTAAACATATTATTTAACATATCATTTGAGTTCAAATTTTCATTCATTGGAGTAAATGTAGGATTTATTAGACCCAAGGCCAAAATTTATTAAAATAAGGAGTTAATCTTTTTAGGTTTTCAAAATATTTTGCTGTCTCATTATTGTAGTTCATCATCACACGCGAGACTTATAATTGTGAGAATTCTATCATTGAAGAATTAAATTGATGTTAATTTTGTATGATCGATGACTAAATTAAGGATAATTATTGATAGTCGAGGGATTAAAATTTTGTCGAAACTTTGAAGGAATAAACTGATATCGGTTTTCATAATTTAAAAAGAAATTGATGTCAAAATTCTTTAGATAACTAAAGGAATTGCAGAAATTTAAAAGGATGTTGTGAATAGATTTATCGACTCTGGAATGCAAATCTATCAGAAGAAATTGCTTTGACATTGCCAGTAAAGTAAGAGTTAACAAACAAAAACAGGGTCATATGCTAGTATTAGTGAGATATAAAAATACAGTATGATATAAAAGAGGTTCTCATCATATCAGTATTCTTCCATGAGACAAGAATATGCCTGCTTCTTGTTAAAGAACTATCTACTAAGATTAAGGGAATAATATACTACTGCTTTACATCCGCTGAACAAAAGTTGAAAAATAGAGGAAGTGTGCTACAAAAACCAATGAATGGTGTAAAAAATGACACAGAAAAAAGTGGTAAAAAATTAGTCTATAATGGAAACAACTCATCCTTGAGAGCAGGACATATCCACTGTATCTGAATATATGTAATCTCCCACATATCATCATCTTCTTTTGGCTCTAAAATTCCCTCTTCCTTCATTTGTGTTATGATATTTCTCAACAAATCAGGGATTATGTCACTCAAAGTTGATAAACCATATTGTCCCAAGTCAGCCTTCATGCATGTGTCCATCCTTCTCAATATGCCTAACCAGAATGTCCTAAATCCTGGAGATTCAGTTATTTGTTTCAATGATTGCAAATACATATCTGACAACAGTTCCATTGCAAGCTTGAGGGTCCCTTCCATACTCCTTGTTTCCCTCTCTGCATTTTCCCTCCTTGAGTACTCCAACATCTTCTCATGAAGCTCATCAACCATGGCAAAAATCACAAGGTTGAAATAGTTGATGCAGTTTGATGACACGAAAAGCAAATCCTCAGCTAGATTGAAACTCTTGTGAAGCGAATAAACTGCATGGTTTCTTATCTCCTCCTGTCTTGATAAGCTTGTCCTTCTAAATGCTTCTCCAAGTTTCACAAATAGGTTCATGTTGTAGTTTGCAGAAGAAGGACCTCTTAAATTGTCCTCCATGGAGGAATTGCTTGTGCAGCTTGCTGCACTACCATTACTTACCGCATCCGAGTATTGGCTTCTGTGCCATTGAATCAACAATTTTACTGAATCAGCCAATAGGTCCAGTATCTTCTTCTTTTTGTCGACTGGACTGTTCTTGGCTAAGAAACAACCAAAGGCACAATCTATGCAAAATGGATAGTTTGCGCGTGATATGTTGGTACCATCAGAGAATAAAGCTATCAAAGCCTCAATTCCCACATCATATGTATCAGGATGCCTCCATGCAACTGATAACAGATTTAGTATTGACTTCCATCCCATTTGTGTCTGCACATTTGCAGGGCATTCAATGAGTATTCTGCTAATTGATTGTGATATGACATCGTGACATGTGTCGAGGATTTCTTTATCAAGCTTCCACATTAAGGTTATGGACTTGAATATAAGTTCCTCAGCTTGTTTGTCCTCTCTTGGTGCAGAAAAGAGCTTGTGACAGACCTTGAGAAGTCCTAGAATAGCCTTTTCTGCAAATGGGATTGGGGAGAACATGGGAAATTGAGCAACTGATAGAAGATACTCATGGAAGCTTGGCCAGAATATGTGGAATGTCTGAACATTGGCTAATGATATTGCAGTGATCAAATCCCAACAGAATTCAACTGTTTCCTCTTCCTCCACTGGTGTGCTAAACTTTTGGCCTTTTCCAGCAGCTGCAAATATCAAAGATCTCCCTAGGCTTTGTAAGCATTGCTTGGGGATGTTTGAACAGTTGCTGAAGATGCTACCAATTTTGCACATTTTGATCATTTTGATATTCTGTTCAAATTCACTACCAAGGGTCAAACCATCTTCCATGCTCTCTGATGAAAGAAGTGAAAAACGAGTGATCATGCTAGCAAGTCTCTGACTGCCAAATTTATGATCTTGACTTGGAGACATGACACGTCCTGATTCAGGTGTTGTAGGGGCATCAAAATCTACGACAGATTGGGGTAATAGTTTAAGCCTCTTGAGTTTTAACAAGCAATCTACTACGTTCTTCCAACCTCCTTGAATTGAGTCCCTAAAGTAGTTTGCTACGGTGAAAACAGCAACTGTTGCCATCCTAGGCTTCATATCATGACTAAAGGAAAACATGGTCTCTTCTATAGAAGCATAAGGATTTAGTAGAGTAGTGAATTTGCAAAAGGATGTTATCAGCTCATCAAGGGTATCCTCTAGTCCATACTGACAAATCCTTGCAACTGATAATAACCCTTCAATGCACTCATGGAGCAACTCCTCTTCATCAGCATGCTCAAAGAACGATGAAAGAGCAGCCACTGAGGGACCAGCAATGCAAGCAAACATGTCTCTACATATTCTGCGATCATATTGACACTGTGTGAAAGGTTGTACCACTTTGGATCGGTTTATGAGCTGAATCCACCTACTTGGATTCATGTCTGGTGACACTGTGCTTTGAGAAAGGGAAAATGCACAATTGGAAATGGATTGAAAAAGCTCAGAAAGGTACTCCCTGGGCAAATCCTGTCCGGCATTGATTGCTCTATTGTTCCTGATGAATTCCTCTTCTGTCATTTTCTTCTTAACTTGGGGGTTGTGCTGATCAGTGTTGAGCATGATGAGGGAGTAGCACAATATGAGAACAGTGTCCTTGCTTGCAAACATGTCTGAGGATAGATGCTCATAGAATCTCTCCGCAAATGCTTCAAGTATACGTTGAATCTTTTGTGACTCTCCTGGCAGCAAGAAACTTTCTAAATAAAATCTAAGTGCAGCGTCAAGAGTCATGCCTTGGAAATAGAAGGTGTCAGTAAATTCTTTGAGAACTTGCAGGTAGAAAGGGTCAGGGTCTCCAAGAAATTCCCCAATTGTTTTCTTGTCTATGCCAGGAGTGAAACGAAAGAAGTGAGCATGAATCTTTGGATCAGGAGGATCAGAGATTAACTTGGCATGTTTCAAGTACTCCAGACCCTTTTTGTTATCTCTGTTGAAATGGTTTGCAGCAATGAGTAGTTTCTTTTTCTGAAGTCTTCTCATCCTTACATGTTCCACCCAAGCTTCCAAGTCGTCTTCTCTATCCATCTCCTCCCAAAAGGGTCTATACTCAGGCAATTGAATTGGGTATGCACCTAAAGAAGCTGGTAAACCATCTTTGTCAATGTTATCTGCAATGTTGTGAATCATGATCAATAGGCCTTCAAAGGCTTGAATGTGCAAACTACTGAGGTGGCCATTAAGTGGAAATGAGTGCTTGCAAAGCAACCTCCCAATCTCCTCAAACACATTCCGGCAACAAGGATCACAATCAAAGTTTGTATACGCTTCAATGATGAATGTTGGCTGTCTGCAGAAATTTATTATTCCTTCAATTGCTACTTCTTGAAGCGCAATTGTGTTCCCTAAACTTGCAATTCTAAACAGCACATACCCAAAGAATGCTTCCAGTTGGGATCGGACAGACCTACAAAAACAAAAACAAAGGCAAATAACAAAAAATTGTAACTCTTTTCAATCTCTCTCGATCAAGCAATAAAAAGAAAGCATATCATTATAATGTAGTAATCAATGTAAAAAATTTAACCCGTCATTGAATCATAGATTATCGTATGATAAAATTATTGCTCTTGTAGTAGTTACTTTACATTTCATACTAAAAGTCATTTTTAATTGGATGAGAGTGTTAAAATCTTTATAGTGTTCGTGTATCAAATTAAACTCGTTAAATAAATAATGATTTTTTTATCCTCTGTACCAAGTGCATAGGTGAAGAGGAGAAATTATATGATTCAGAATCACTGTAATCCTAACTAATATGCATGTCACATTAACCGAACTAATGGTTTGAATATAAATGTATTTTGATAAAAACTTTGTATTATGTTTTCTTAACCAGTGCAAGGCAAATTGATGATAAATAAAATCAAACTCTCTTGAAGCTTTTGTTAGTTCTTTCCTTGAAACATCTCTAACCTGCGGAGAAAGTGAAAGACATTCAACACAGTGCTGCAAATCATGGACAGCACAAAGGAGCTAGACCATGTCCCATAGTATATCAAATGGTGAAACAAGTCATCTTGGATCATCCTCAAGAGCTTGGGGTGCTTTCCTATCTCATCCCCACTCAGTTCTATCGCTGAGTTGATCAAAACCAATGCAAAAATCTGAACATCTTCATCAGCAGTGTGAGAAGTAGACCCATCTGCCTCAGCTATGGACACAACATTCAACAAAGAGCACAAGAAGTGAAATATGTCAATGGCACAACGAATACCGTAGCCAGGTTCCAAACCACTACCCTCATCACCATCCTCCATGTCAGATTCTGAGTCCGCTTCTCTTTCCTTAGCCTCAATATCTGGTAACCTTTTAAACACAACCTGGATAAGCTCATGCATGGTGTACCTCGCACTCCTCTGCAGCAAATCTCCCCTACTCGCCGATTGTTGAACAACCTGAAAGCCGGATATAAATCCTCTTACGTTAGTAAGTAGCACCAGAATATCAATCATGCAAGAAAACATACAGGAACAAAATTAACAAAGCCTACAAAAATAATGGGGGCTTATTATAAATGTTCTTTATTTTTGTCTTTGATACTAAAATAATAACTAAAGTTTCAAAAAATGGTTTATAACTGCAATTTGAGCTACTTGTAAAGATTTTTGGCATGTTTGTGACCACAAACGACTAGGATTGCAGCCACATGGGTTACATTTGTCTAAAACTTCTTACACTATTAAAGATCGTGACTAAATCACAACACTACCAGAATTTGAAACCTGATAACCATATTTTAAAATTCAGTCACGGCCACAGTTTCATTGTGTTCCTTGATATGGTGGAAAATCATGAGCAAATGAAATGTAAACAATGCAGCAATAATTGCATTATAGCAGAGAAAACTCCAAAAACCTTGACGTTGCATTCAAAATCATGTTCGCAGACTGTTTTTCAGAGCCTTAATACCCACTAAAAGCTTTTTTATTTTGTTAGGTGGTGTAGATTACATGAATCAAACAAACTATATATAGTGGTGTTATTTTTCGGTTTTAACTATAAATTTTGTAGGTTCCTCTACTTCTAACAATTAGAGTATATACTCTCCACTTGATTATAGTGTAATTTTTTCACATGTACCTAAATAGCTTACTTAGCTTCTGTTTTTTACTATAATAAGATATCTTTCAATTAGTTGGGAACTAGTAATTTCTTTAAGATGTAGAGATCAGCGAAGTAAATTTTGCATCTCCAACATGCTTAAGAAATCCAATCATCCATGAATTATTTGTGTTGGAACTTGTTGGTAATGAAGTAATTAGTTAGGTTTGTAATAAATGAGAAAAAACAACACGGAGTGTATCTTGATCTTAATCCACCTGAAAGCAGGTGTTGATGAGGGTGCAAACAGATTGATCCGAAAGCAAATTTGAAGCCCTGTGGTGCATTATCCCGGTCAAAACCTGTAATATCTTCATCATCACCGCATCCTCCGAAACCGGATCGGTCTTCTCAAGCCTGCAGCTGGTGATCCCAGACACAACAGATTCAATACCCTCTCTCGCACCCGGCGACTTCTCATCGAACACTTCGAACTTGAGAATCTTCAGAACCGCGGAGAGGGCAACGCCGGTGGCCGCCGCCGGAACGTCGTCGCTTTGAACAACATCAAGGAAGGGGGCGAGGTAGATGGAAGGGTCGACGGTGCGCCACTCTTGCTGAGGGTTGAAGATGAGAGAGCGAAGGGATCTTAAGGAATTGATGAGGGAAGAGTCGTAGCCTTCTTCTGAGGCAGGTATGTTGTAGAGAGGAGAGCATTCTGGACGACGAACGACTGCTATAACAGCACCAACTTCGGTGTTTAGCATGCACGAAAGTCCTAGTTGTCTTCTTTTCGATTTGCTTGTGCCCTTCCTGTTTTCATCTTCGTGCATGAAATCTTCTACGTTCTCCATTGCATGCACGAGCTACGTGCAAAATTGTCGTTCAAAAAAGGTTAATTAATTAACCTTGGGACATACTCTAAAGTTTTACGCTGTTTGTGCATGGTGACAATGAAATTCACCTGTTTTTTTGTGTTTTGTTTTGGCTTAGATTTTGTGCCAAGTTGTAGTGGAAGTGGAGAAGACCGAGTACAAAGGAAAGGAGGGGGAGTTTGGGAGAGAGTTTCGTGTTTGTGTGAGGACACAAGGAATGATGGGAAAAAAGATTGCCGATTTGTTTGGTAATGTGGTAGAATCAATTTGTTTTTCTTGTATTGTCTTGGTCATTTTTCAATGGTTAGAAATTAATATTTGAGGAGATGTAGCATTTTGTTTTGGAGTAATGTTGTTTATAGTTTATTGAAATAACTTGAAATAACCTGGTACGTAAGAGATATTTTAGAGTATAATTAATTTACAGTATTGACCAATGGAAAAGACGTCAGCCATTCTTAATTTATCATTTTTCTCAAGTCTTGAATTTGACATTTTTTTAAAATGAAATTGTTAGGAAGGAATGTTTTACAAAAAGTAAAATAAAATTGGCGCGTATATAATTGTGACCATGCTTTTAATTATATTTATCAGAATATATAATAACACGATTCAATATCACGTTTACCTAATAATGTCAAATAATAACTTTTGCAAAACTAAACAT
This sequence comes from Macrotyloma uniflorum, assembly GCA_016859785.1. Taxonomy (NCBI): domain Eukaryota; kingdom Viridiplantae; phylum Streptophyta; class Magnoliopsida; order Fabales; family Fabaceae; genus Macrotyloma; species Macrotyloma uniflorum. The sequence continues at coordinate 1,573,636 of BDMB01000030.1, forward strand.
GAAAAGAAAAATTATTTCTCCATTTTTTTTCCCTCTTTCTAGCTCAATCTTCCTCACAATTCATACCCCTTGAAATAATGTAAAAGATCATTAGTCAAAATAATAAATTCAATCTAAACACCATTTACGTGGGCATATTTTCTCTTATCATTCTCCCAAACAAAAACGATAATAAAGTAGCCTTCTATTTTCCAAAATGAGAATAATTTTACATGTCTGATTACTGACCCTCCTACTTATCGCGCCCCATATCTCATCTCTCTACTTACCTGATATAAATGAAGTTTTAAGTTCATACCACACACAGATTAATGTATCCAAAACATCATCGTCAAACGAGTTACAATCCTCTATTCGTGCAATAGACACCAAGGTCTTCAACCAAACAGAGAACTCTGATCTCTGTTCGCTTGACCTAAAACTTTGTCCAATTGAGTTTTTTATCCGTTGGCTAGCCTTAGAAGCAATGTTTACCGTTTTTTCTGGGATTCCAGCCATGAGGGCAACCTGCAACCCGTAGCTCTGTGGACATGCTCCGGAGGCAAGCCGATATAGGAAAACTAGTTCTTGATCACGGATGGAATCGGTATCGGATTTTGACTTGAAAGCACAAGCCATGTGTTGCATTATAACGCGTGGATGAGAGGCAAACTCTTTCGTGAGTGGATGGTAGTGCGTGGCAAATAGCATGCGACAGTTAACCTTCTCAACCAGATGCCGGAATACCTGTGCACATCCACAATTATTCAAAGACACAAGAATACTAAAACCTTATCAAAGTCATAAATTACTAAAGGTGGTAGTAATAGGAAGCTAAAGGTTTTATCAACCCTTGGAGCAGAAGTTAAAGGCTACGTATGTTGTAAGGTCATTTTCGTTCATGTTCTACGAAACATAGTATCATTGTTACAGTTTTTCTTTCTTTTCCTTTTTCAATGGTCACTCGAGTGTTAAACTTTTGAGTATGTCCAGTCAGTAAAGTATAGAAATGTGGTACTTAAAAACAGATCCAAAAGTTTCATCCAAGAAAAAGATAAAAGAATAGTGAAGAGTAGTGTCTCACAGCATATGCAATGGCATAGCCATCAAAAGTGCTTGTTCCCCGACCCAATTCATCAAGGATAACAAGAGAATCTTGAGTAGCATTCTGAAGCACCGAAGCAGTTTCTGTACACTCAATAAAGAAGGTACCTGAAAAATACGAAATTTGTCGGTACTGGCAATCAATAAAGTCAGATAAACTGTTTCTGTACGCTTGGACATTTAGAGACCACAATTCTACATTTTCTATGTTCTGAAAAAACTCTATTAATGTCAACGGGGATGTGTTTAGGTATGCAAAATCTCTGATGCGCAAACATGTCAAAAAAAAAGCACGTCTGCTTTTGTTAGAGTACTTACTCTCGCCTGTCATAATTCTATCTTTGGCTCCTAGTCGTGTGAAGATGATATCCACAACTGAGAGAACACAACTTTCACATGGCACATAACAACCTAGCTGCAAAGACATCAGATATATTATAAAAGAGGCGTCAGAACAATCTCATTGAGTAAACCGTGTAAAATACATGCGTTTTCGTTGAGGTTTTACAGTAACAAGCGTCGGCAACTTCAAATATCAATTTGAATAAAATGACCATCCTGTTTCCAAATTGGGAAATATTTTTTCCCTATCAGGGGGAAAAGGATGTGGTGCAGTTTTTCTTCGTTTAAATACTTGGCCAGAAAGTGAGATCAAAGTAGTTTAATTTAGAAGTTATTACTTAACAATCATTTCTAGCTTAGTCAATCAGATAAAGGGGTGAAGAGGGAAAACCTGGGCCATGATAACAGCTAGACAGGTGGAACGCAGAAGTGTTGACTTTCCTCCCATGTTTGGTCCAGTTAGCAGCAAAGAGCGAGGATGAGACACATCTTCACACTCACCAAGGATTATGTCGTTTGGGACAGGCAAACATCCACTGTCTCCAAGGGCAAATGGATGCCATAGTCCCTTCATCTTGAGCACAGTTCCTCCATTGTCGAAACTTGTACCTTTTGATGCCACTATGACCGGCCTAGACATAGTTCCACAAGAAAAGCTAGTAGTAACAGCAAAAGATCGTAATACATCAATGCAATTGATGGCATGAACAACTTCAAACCACTGAACAGCTTTCTCCAAAAATAATTCAGCAAGTATTGTGAGTGTTTCAGCATCCGAATCTGTAACGTCATGATTCTAGCAAAAACTATACCCGTTAGATATACATACTACTGCATATGTTCACAATCATGACCATATAATTGATGAAACTGAAAATCAACATCTGCCATACATCAAACTGCTAAAATGCCAATTATCTACCGTAAAAGGCAAAGTAGTAAGAATCAATAGTGCTGCTAACTTTTTATCTTAACAAAAGATAAGTAGAAGTGGATTTAATAAGTATGATGACTATAATAATTCTATTTAGAAAGGTCTTGGTATAATATATTAAACTTGCTAAAAAGGGTTATAACACAAGGCGTCAAAATGAATCAAACAATTCTAACGTAATAAAATAGTCCGAGTAACCTGAAAAAATATGGGTTAATTAGCTTAGCAAAATAAAGATTTAGGAATTTTCCTTTGGCCTAACCTGGCATGAAATTAGACTATGACCCAAATCAAGCCAGGCAAACCCAAACGCCTAAGACAAAAATTCAAGTCCATGCCTGCACGCGTAAATTCACTACCCTTCATTTTTAGCCTCCTCGACATTCTGGCCTATAGCCCCAATGTTTCCAGGAGCAAAATGACAATTTCCTACTTGGTTGCTTACTGTTATTTATATACAGAAAGGTACCTCCATTTCAATCATATATCCAATATTTTCAAACTAGAAATAGATACATTAGCATTAGTAGAAGTGACAGGTGAATAAGAAAAACTTCTCTGAATATTAACACTTGAATCTAACACTGTTAAATAAATTGTTAATAACTTATCAATTATTCAAATTTCCAAATAACAGCAACTGTCACCAGCAGCATATCATTTATATTATAATTTCCAAGGAAAATAACAGCACACCCAGTTTTTAACAAATCAATATTCCAAATTAAAAATTTAAATGAAATGAACTGTCAGGATTCCTGGGCTGCGAAGATATGTGGAGGACAGTTTCAGTTCATATTATTCGAAAACCTAACAAGGCAGAAAGTATACCTGATAATTTGGGAAGTCACTGTGCACAGCTGCTTCAAACTGAATAAGAAATTGATCAAGCCCCTCACTACCAGTCAGAATTGGAAGTTTAAAAACTTTGGTCAAAGATGATATTAGAGGCTGCTCTTTCATTAAAAGAAGCAACAAACTCAAAGCAGTCCGAAAGCCAATAACAAGTGATCCAAACACTTTCACCTGTATTACATTAAAAATTATGTGCACATAACCATACAAAATTAGTGAATCAAAAATCACAATATAACCTTAACTTAGAACTTTATACATATTATCATAAATTACTATTAGTCTAAAAATCTCAATCATGTATGCATCTGTTCTCCTGCTTGGACTACAAACAATATGATCAGATTTTTCCGTATATAGCATAGATAAATTTTTCCGACACCAATTTCACTGTTTATGTATTAGCCACATGTTTTTCCTTCTTAAGCAATGCAGACTACCATCTCCATCCTCCATGGCATGAAATATGTGACTAAGTAATTTAGACACGGGAGACACTAGTATCGAGATATTGAAATGAGATGTTGCCAGTAAGTCTTATTTTCACATAAAAATGAATATTTAGTGCCAAAATGAGTATATAAAAATTGATCAGAAATCATACTAACAAATAGAAAGTATATCCTTTACAAAATTGGCATAAAAACAGTTGCAGAAACTCACCCTCTGCTTCAATATTTTCTTTCCCAACAAGGGCAGTAAGAGAGGGCCTGATAATTGAAGGCTGGACTTAATTCGGCCAAGCAAATGTTCCAAGTCTGGAAGCCTGCGAAGATGTTGAGCAATATGTGACACAATCTCTGGGCTAGCCATTAGATCATCCACTACATCAAGCCTGTTATTAATTATTTCAGCATCTATCAATGGACAGCAGATCCAGTTCCTAAGAAGCCGCTTTCCAGATGAAGTTACACACTTATCAAGACTATTGTACAATGAACCTGAAACTCAAGCAGAATACATGTCATGACTTCACGTAGAAATTTCCAATGAAAATATATTGGAAACATGAGAGTGGTCAAATAGGACAAGTACTAGCCTGATTTGCTACCATCCTCATTATTAACCAAGAGTTCTAGATTTATCATTGTTGGACCATCCATTTTCAGGCAACCCCTGTAAACTTGGTATGGATACAAATCCCCACTTCGTAGGACATCATCTAACTGTATGAAAAGTGAAAAAAATTAATTATCTTAAACAACAAGCATGCAGATAGATTTAGTGATAACCCTCTCAAGAAGGGCATCATTGTATGTATAAAAGTGTACCATCAATCTATCCAGATGACCAATCAATCCCGCCAGAGCAGACAAGGAGATTTCACGATGAATCACATTGTCCAGTACATGATCCAGTGAATGAGATGAGCTTTTGAAGTATCCCTTTGATTGAATTAAATCCCTAATTTCAGAGTTCACCAAGTCAGTGATTGACTGAATTGGAGTGAACTGTAGTGTTGCCGAACCTGCAAGAGGAACAGAAATCAGTAATGAGATTCCAGGATGCTTTTCAAAATTTAAAATGAATAAATTCAACTTAGAACACTTAAAAGAATAATTTGAAAACTTAATGCGTTAAAATGTTGATGTTATGCAATAATATCTAACTACAACAAGTGCAAAAATTTGCAAAACTCCAAATTATCCTAGTACAACATCTCAAATTATTCACATTGTAATAAATACACAGGATATCATGTATATTAAGAACATATCTTTCGTTCATTCGAAACAAATAATGAGAAATTAAGCATATAAAACATAATATGAAACGTACTAATAAAACCGTTTGCAGTATCACAAAGGTAATTGCCACACCAACTTAATTCCAAAAGAGTAGCCTGATTTACCTGCGGAATCATTTTGTTCTACAGATCATAGGGACATAGCATTAACTAAGTACACCTGATAGTTTAAATATTAAATAACGCTTATCTTTAAGTCAAAGCAAAAACTAGATTCACCACTAGATATTTGCTTTAAATTATTATACAAAACTGTGCAAAATGATTATTTTCCAGCTAGTGTTGTAATTCACATAAAAGTTGTTCTAATAACACTGAATACATACTCGAGTATTAGTTAAAATTTATTGAAACTACAAAATAAAATAAAAAATCCATAAATAAGAAACTGAGACACAAAAACTTGTGATTTCCAACAAATTTTAACCAATAGTATAAAGTGTGCTCAAAAGAATGTCTAAGAAAGTATATTGCTAGCATTTCTCTTCACATACAGCTTCCAAGGCAAAGCATAATAAATAAAGTGTCCAAAATGCCCATTTAAAATTTTAGAATGTTTTCAATAGTGTACCCCTAAACCACAAGAAATTACCAAGTAGTCCTGGATTACCACTTAGTCTATGGTTCAAACTGATCTTTAAGAGACACGTATTTAAGTTTTAAAATATAAGATAATAAATAATGATATTTTTTACGTTTTGCATAAAGATTGGTAAGAACCATGCACAAGTGGTGATCCAGGACTACCAGAAAAAATCTTCTAAACCACAGTGAAGGATCACATCTCACCAATTACTGAGAATTTTCTAAGTGCTTTCTGAGCTTCTTTGGACAACCCTGTAAAACATCATATTTTAACATGAAGATATAACCATTAGAACTGAAGCGCATTCAAGTCAAGAGGAATGTTGCCAGCATTCCTTAGTACAACCTTTCCAACACATTTTTTTTATAATTGGGTGAATTTTATGTGAGACCCATTAAACAAAAAGTTATTCAATTTAAAAATTCAAATGAATTCACATAAAATTCACCATTAATTTTATGTCAGAAAAAAAATGTGTCAGCATTTTGGTTCAATTCATAGGCAAAGTGATACTTCATTGCGTTCACCTCTGCTGTCATATATAACTTCCTTCGGTGACACCTACAATCCAATTCCCAGAATCAAATTAGCTAACAATTTGGCGAAATGGAATGATCATTCACATAAACTAAATACAAAATCAGTAATAGGCAAAAGAAAGGGTATTTTGACCATACTTGCATCAATAAAGCCCCCAAAGCAGAACAGGATGCATCATCGTCTATGGAGCCAACCCAAAATCTAAGTCGAGCACAATCAACAAAAGCAAATCCATACACAACTGAACCATTATCCAAGCCGCTGTTTTCCTGTAGAAAACATTTAATTCACCATCATACATAACTATAATAGCACAAAAAAGATGAATAACTAACAGTGAGAAGTAAGAACCTCTTTTATTGCGAGGAGGTGAACAGCATCAGGACCAACATTACCATCCACATTGGTTGATGGAGTGACAACCTGAACTAATTTTCTCCGAACAACCTGCAATCCAGCAGTCAGGGTCATACCATGCAGAAAAGCAGCTATTGGAAATCCCAACTGAACAGCAGCCAATTCAAAAGCATAAAACATACTGGATAGGATATTATACAAAAACTTCAGAAGTCTTATAATAATTTAATCAACAGGAACATTTTTCAGGTGACAGCTGTGTGTCCTGTCCAGTTTACCGTCCGGAATATCAATTAGAAACTTCACAAAAGTTCCTTGCATCATATTGGATAAAAGAAAACTAAAACTCGAGATATTCAGAATTTTCACTGAAAAAATAGAGTTGGACTAATCCCTCGTATAGTTACAGTAAGCTAAAGAATGTGAGTGCTTATGTGTTTATAAAAAATAATGCTTGTTGAAACGTAACTCATCAAGCAAACCCAAATATTGAAAACGTTTACATAAAACTTCTGAAGCTAGGTAGTCAATACAACAGTAAGGATGGGAAAACTTACAGAGTTAGCTCCTCTAGCTTTTGCTGCTTCAGATGTCTCTAATTGCTCCACTCGTCCAACCTTATACCTTCACAATGAAAGCAGCATACTAAATCTACAACAAGTTATCTAGGAAATCAACAAGTAAATTTATTATTGAGATTTAACACAGTTCATTCTAACCAGAATTAGCTAAAATGATCTATATGGTGCACAAAATGTCAAAATCCACATTGAGCATATAATAAATATGGTATGACTATCGACTATTACATCAATCAATTCCATGGCTTCCTTACCCGCGAGCAACCAGCTTTTGAACAGCATCATCAATTCCACTTTCAGATATACCGACCTGAACCAACAAGTAAAAACCGATAACTGAAGATATAAACTAACAGAAAACAGCTTAAGTACCAACAAGAATATAAATTTGAAATCACCTGTCGACATTTTCCAACACCACTTAAAGTTATTTTCCAATCAAGCTCCTTATGGCCAATGTCAGCATCCATTTCATAAAGCTCATAAAATTTTCCCTGTATTGACCATTAATTGTGGCATACTATTATTAACCAAAGGTTATGCATAAAATACTAAATAAACTATAGGATCCAGGGGAATATTCAAAGAGCTTTGTTAACTAACCACTTTAAAAAATAGAACAACATCCATATATTTACATTTGACACTCCAATACTGTTTCTGTGATGCTGACAGTTTTGACAAAACTTCTGGAGGAATATAAAGTGTCGTCCTGTCATACAAAGGATTATTCGGCCTTCTTCCATTAGCATCCCTAATTCGAGAAGGATCAAGCCATTCAAACTTGCTAGCCACTTCTACTGCCTTCTTAGTCTTGTCCAATGCCATTGAATCATCAAGAAATCTGACTCGTTTGCCAGAATTCAGCAAGGAACCAAACTTGGATCCATCCTCACGACTACGCTTCACCTGAGAAGCAAGAGGCTGCATCCCTGGGGTTTCTGGTCCAGCAACATCATCATCGAGTTCAACTAGTGCTATGTTTTCCTGATTAGCCTTTTCCTTGAAATTCAGAGCATTGTCTTTCGCTTTCACCAAAGGTTGAAAAGCGGCTTCTTCCTTGTGTATCCCTTTACGATCAGTATCAGCACGTATTCCCACTGGTTGAGAATTAGGAAAACTACCATTCATTGAGTGGCTCCTGCAAAAATTAAAATAAAAAAAAATGCACGTAAGATAATCATGGACAGGTTATTGTATGTACCAGTGATTTTTGTCGCAACATCGAAAAAATTTTAGCCACAAGTGTCAACACATTTGTCCTCAATAAGGACCACGATGAAACTGAAACCGAGATTGTGATTTTAAACATTCGTTGCATCCCATAAACAGCACTTTCCTTTACTAAGCAGAAACTGCTTCAGTTTCAACTTCAAATGCGTGTTCGTTCAGCACTCTCTAACTTGCAAAGAAACTGAAATTCTGTTTGAATATTTCAATTAAAAAAATGCCTACGATTCAAAAAATGTCCTATCAATTTCACTTGAATAGTTCAACGACATTCCACCAACATGATTACCTAATAAACTATTGAAACAAAATGCACCAGTGCTTCCTTTGACGCAAACGAATACCAAAGCAATAGAAAGGAAACATCAAAATGTAGCGAAGAACGAATGAAACGAATTCCGGTTTCTTGCACTTCCATAAAACCCTAAGCTAACGACTCGGAGAAGGAAAAGAACTAAGCATACCTCTCAGTAACTCTTTCGCTATCGTCGACCTTGACGAATTTGTGCATGATGCTTTCAAACAGGGAGGGGGCAGAGTTGCTCTCTTTTGGCGCGAAATTCGCCGGCAAAACTCGACGCGGCACCTTCTCCGGCGGCGTATCGGTTCCTCTGACATCGTCAGCCGGCGGCGGTTGACTAACGGCTTCAGTGCCACGGCGGTTGACTTGCTTAACCGTGGGAGCGGTGGGAGGCCGCTCTCTGGAAATACGCTGAAAATATCTATGCATAATGTGGAAATTTCTGGCGCCAAAATACTCTTGAGCGCTTAACCCTTTGAGTAGTACAGAGTAGAACTAGTTGAAGAGATTTCTATACTTTCCAGAACTTTTATTCTTGCGCGCTTCTTTTTTTGGAGGGAAATATTTAGTTACATTTCAGAAAGAAAGAAAAAGTTTAAATAATAATTGTTATAGATATATAAAATGTGTTATCAAAAATATTCAATAAAATGAATTAAATTTTTATACTAATTATTTTTCAAGTGAGAATACTTTTAGAAGTTTTTTCTCTTATTTTCAAGTCTATCATCTTTTGATTTTTACATTAAATTTTAACCAGAGTTTTGATTATAAGATGTTTATACGTTTAAAAGTATTTCCTGTTACAAATTCAAAAACATTTTTCATTGTATAGAATAAAATATTAGATATAAATTAAAATAAATAACTTTGAGAATATATTATTTCATCCTTACATTTTTTTTTTATGTCCAGTTATATAATTTGATATCTAACTGGACGCATATTTTAATTTTATAAAATAAATAATATAATCTTAATGTGTTAACTATTTTACTAATCAATTGATATATTATTATAAAAAGTTAAAAGAAATCCTATATTTCATTCAGATTAGAGAATATATTACTTAATTGTAACAAGATTACAAATTGCAATTATTTCATTTTAGGTATGTAGTTTAAAAATTAGGAGAACATTTTAGAAGAATAGATTATATTAGGAATTAAAATGTGGGTCTAATCTAACTATACAAACAATATATTTTATAAATATATTTTTTATCTAAAAATAATCTAAAAAAAAATTATAATTATTAAATGAAAAAAATAATAAAATAATTTTTTATCTATTATTTATGAATATAAACTTTTTATCTAATCCATTTAGTTGTTACTTTTTTTTTTTTCCAAATCACATTTAGTTAATAATCATACTAAGAACATGCATTTTCCAAATCACATTCTTAATATGATTAATAATCCAAATGATTTTAAAAAATTTGAATTAAATATTTTACAAGTTAAAATTAAATTATTTATAAATTTAAATAAATTATACAAAAAACTTCTAAAATTTAATTTATATATAAATTACTTTTATTTTATACAAATTTAAGATTAAATATTTGTTTCTTTCATTATTTTTTAATTTAAAATTATTATTAATTTTAATATTAATTTAACTTTATTTAAAAAATTAATTAATATTATTTCTTTTGTGCATGATGCTTTCAAACAGGGAGGGGTCAGAGTTGCTCTCTTTTGGCGCGAAATATTTAGTTACATTTTCGAAAGAAAGAAAAAAATTTAAATAGTAATTGTTATAAATATATAATAATTAAATAATAATGTGTTATTAAAAATATTCAATGAAATGAGTTAAATTTTTATACTAATTATTTTCTAAATGAGAATATTTTTAAAAGTTTTTTCTCTTATTTTCAAGTCTATCATCTTTTAATTTTTACATTAAATTTTAACCACAGTTTTGATTATAAGATATTTATATATTTAAAAGTATTTCCTGTTACAAATTCAAAAACATTTTTTCATTTTTTATCTTTAGTTATATAATTTGATATTTAACGCATATTTTAATTTATAAAAAAAATAATATAACTTTTTATTTTTCTTAAGTTTTGGATCGGCCCTTCAGTCCACGGTTTAACTTTTAATCCTTGTTCAATGGTGAATCAACCCGATTCAACTCGGGTTTTATGGCCTTAATAATTATTTTTTTCATCCCTTACTAGAAAATTAAAATAAAATAAAAAAAATCATATAAAAACATATTTAAAATTACGAAAAAAAATTAGTCTAAAAAAGAATTTATTTAGTTAAATCATTGGCTAAGAAAAAGTGAATGTATTTGTTCTTAGAATAACATTTACCATATAAAATTATATATAAAATACATTCGTTCTTGCCCATAGAACTTTCGGGATAACTGCAGAAGAATCAAATTCCATTTCCGGGAACATGCAAACGCAAATGGAACTTCGAGAGACTCGCCTCACCATCCTTATAAAACAACCATTACTCTAACCGTTCTCATAACACGGCGTTCATTTCTTCAACTAAGTAGTAATCAATAATCGCAGTTACGAATCTTGCACGATGCCGAGTCGATCAACGGGAGCCATCACCCAAGACTGGGACCCCGTCGTTCTGCACAAGGCCAAGCCCAAGGCGCAGGACCTCCGTAACCCCAAGGCCGTGAACCAGGCGCTCCGCTCCGGCACGGAGGTGCTCACGGTCAAGAAGTTCGACGCCGGTTCGAACCGGAAGGCCACCGGACCGGCTTTGAATGCGAGGAAGCTGGAGGAGGGAACGGAGCCGGCGGCGCTGGAGCGCGTGGCGGGAGAGGTGCGGCACGCGATCCAGAAGGCGCGTGTGGAGAAGAAGATGAGCCAGGCAGAGCTGGCCAAGCAGATCAACGAGCGCACGCAGGTGGTGCAGGAGTACGAGAATGGCAAAGCAGTGCCTAACCAGGCCGTGCTGGCCAAGATGGAGAGAGTTCTCGGTGTCAAGCTCAGGGGGAAAATCGGGAAGTGAATTTTTAGCCTTCTCTGTTACTCACTGCGATTGATCCATCATTATCCATATTCAGTACTTGTTTGAATATATGTGTGATTTGGAATTTCGAGGTTTGAAATTTTTAGGAGAAGAAAATTTGTTAGAGGATTAGGATATCTGTAATGAAATATTTGTGTAAATATTTTGTGATATTAATGTGTTAACTATTTTACTAATCAATTGATATATTATTATAAAAAGTTTAAAAAAATCCTATATTTCATTCAGATTAAAGAAAAGAACATAATGTGTGGATAATACATGAAAAATTGGTTGCATTCAATAGAAAATGTCCTCAGTTTCAGAACTTGATGAGATATTAATAACAACTTATTTGCATGTTAAAACACTTCTGACACAAGACATAACACATAATTCAAAGCCAAGGAGAATTATAGATGGGTGTTACAATAGATTTAATTTGTAGATACTTGTGGAGTGCTTCTAATCCACAATCTCTTCCAAATCCACTCATCTTGTATCCACCATAAGGAATGTCACACCCGAAGGCAAAGTAACAGTTTATCCAAACAATGCCTGCACGAATTGACCTTGACACTGTGTTTGCTGTATCTAAACTCTTTGTCATAATGCCTGCTGCTAAGCCATACCTAGTATTGTTACCACTTTTAATCGCATCCTCAATGCTCCTGTTAATATATCCTTCTTAAATTTAGTATTCATGAACAAATCTACATTTTCTTTCAATACCTCCACTACAAGAAAGTACAGTTTTTCAACTTACTTAAACTTCATCAATGCCATTACAGGACCGAATATTTCATCTTGTGCTATAAGCATCTCCTCCTGTATACGTTATTAAGAATACAAAGAGTAAAATACAATGTGATGGTTAGTTATGCAGCAATCTATTTGTTTTAATAACACTCTTCTTGACACCTCTGTACATCACCAGAAATTCATAACAAAATTATACAGGAATTTCATGTAAATTCTCTACTACTTTACTTATTATATTTTCTTTATGCAGATTTAAATTCATTGAAAATTTCAGTGGAGTTAGTATTCACCTTAACATTAGTAAAAATTGTTGGCTCAATGTAGTAGCCCTTGTTACCTACTCTTTTGCCCCCGGTGATGAGAGTGGCCCCTTCTCTTTTTCCATGCTCAATATAGGAAATAATTTTTTCAAATTGATTTTTGTCAACCTACAATAGGATGTTGTAAGTCAATAGAAAAGGATTCTAATTAGTAAACACTTCTTTCATTTAAGTCACATTTATCTGTTTCTGCAAGCAACAAAGGAAGTGGTTGAAATATAGAAGTTGGAGAATTAGTAAAATAATAACCAAGAGAAGTTTTAGAACATGAGCAAACATAATGGGTTTGTGCTACTATATTACTACATGCCTGAGGCCCTTGTTGAACTTTAGAATCAAAAGGATCTCCAACAACCCAAGTTTTTGCCTTCTCCACCAACCTCTTCTCAAACTCATCATAAATTCCTTCCTGAACATATACACGGGAACCTGCAACACAAATTTCTCCCTGAAAACCAAACAACAAAAGTAAATAGTTGTTAGTAAGATGTACAAAATGGTTGTTATAAAAAAGGGAAAATGATTTCTTAAAAGAAAGATTCACCTTATTGTGCAATACACCTACGAGAGCAAGCTCGACAGCTTTATCTAAATCTGCATCATCAAAAATTATGAGAGGTGACTTGCCTCCTAATTCAAGTGAAACTGGTTTCAAATTACTATTGGCTGCAGCATGCATTATTTGCCGTCCCACTTCTGTTGAACCTGTAAAACTGACCTACACAAGCACAAATCACCATCAAACCAATTTCATTTTACTTTATTTAAATCATGGTACTTTCAAATGCTAGACATTTAAGTTACCTTATCAATGTCCATGTGTGAACATAGGGCAGCACCTGCAATTGGGCCAAATCCAGGAACTACATTGAGCACCCCATCTGGAATTCCAGCCTTTAAGACATAGAAGCAAGGAAAACCAATCAATATTTAACCCCAACAATTAACTTGTAAATGTCAAAATAGGGAAATCAATCATTTCTTGTATAAAAGATACTCATAGATTTTCTAACATTTTTAAAATACATCAGTATTCACTATTAAAAAAGGATTTTGGTGTTCCAATTGTAACTTCATTTTCTCTAGATTTGTTTAGACAGTGATTCAAATAGTAAAATAGAATTGCATTTGTCTTATTACTTCTTATCCAATGAGCTTTATTTATTATTTTGTACTTTCTAAATCACAAATTATCATGAACTTATAAATATCTGTCATATATGATAAGCTTGCAGACTCTTACAATAAGAACTTTAAATATCACACTAACAATAACTTCTAATCAAAGGATAGTATGATTATTAACTCTTAACTCTTAACCAATAAAGAAGACATTTGAAGGAGTGTGTTAGAAAGTGTTTAGTTGAAAGTCTTCATAACATACCAGTTTAGCTAGATGAGAATAAAACAATGCTGAGAGAGGTGTTTGTTCAGCAGGCTTAAGGACCATGGTGCAACCAGCAGCCAAGGCAGGGCTAACCTTGGTGAAGAACAAGGAGCTGGGGAAATTCCAGGGAATGATATGTCCCACAACACCAATTGGTTCAAGTAAAGTATATGCATGTAACTCCCTTCCCGGTTTTAATACCTCTCCATGAATTTTATCAGCAGCACCAGCATAATATCGTAGAATGTTTGCTGCTGCAGGAATTTCAAAAGCCTTAAGCATATGATATAACTTTCCAGCATCAATGGCATCCAATGCTGCTATTTCTTCTATGTTTTCATCAATTAGATCTGCCCATTTCATCATAATTCTTCCTCTTTCCTGCTTCGCCATCATCTCAACCTTAATATGTTGTAAAAACAGACCATGGAAATTGACAACTAATATTTTTCTTTCACTTTTTAGGTTTAACTAAATAACGTGAAGAATTTTTATATAAAATTTAAAATATTATGTCTCAAGCTTAATTCATTTTTTTTTCTTTCTTTCTAAAAGCACTTTTGTATGTAAATGTTTTCTTCGAAGTCAGAGTCATTCTCTCATCAATTTCTTTTATAATTATTTTTAATATTCATGTTTTTAATATAAGCAAACTTAAAATCTAACAAATTTTTTTAAGATAAATTTTAATATTATATAAAAATATTCTAAACTTAACTTATTTTCATAAAATCTATTTAATAAAATAAAATTTAAATCTAATCATTTTTATGTTCTCTCTTATCATAATTCATAATTTTTATACGTCTATCTTGTAAGAAAAGTTTAAATATTCTAATTAATTAATTTTTTAACGAACTATAAATATTTAATGTAAAAATATTTTATTCTAAAAGAGTATATATTATTTTTCTTGTATATTTATGGGGTTTGTAAAATCATTTAAAAATGTTAAGCATTATAATGAAAATGAAAGAAATGATAACGTACAACGCCGGGCATACGAGGCCATGGACCGTCGTCGAAAGCCGCACGCGAAGCTTTTACGGCATCGTCGATGTCTTCTTTCGTTCCTTCTGCAATCCTTGCAATTACTTCTCCATTTCTAGGGTCTATTGTCTCAAATTCTCGTCCTATTTTACCATTTTTTTAACAAATTAAAAAAAAAAAAAAACAACAAATTATGACACAAATAATTTAAAAACAAACAAAAGAAACTTTAGTAGTTCCTGTTAAATGTTTTGTTTAGTTGAGTGGAGAAAGATGAGGAAGGAAACGTGTAAAGATAATAAAGAACAAATAATTTAAAAAAAAAATAATGAAATCTACATTATTATTATTATTTAATTTTTCTCATGATCTTCTTTTAAATCCATTCAATTATATAGTCTTTATTTATTTTTATTTTCATTTATTCCTATCCAACTAAGTAATTATATATTTAATTTTTTATTCTCCCTTTGAATCGGCACTTATTAGCTTTGATAGCTTTATTCTTTTGAGAGTGAAAAAGAAAAAGAAATATAATAATAGAATATATGCTACTCTCAATTATGTTATGAAAAATGGAATATATGCTAATCTCAATCATATCATTCACTCCCATGACTTGACATTTTTTATTTCTTTTTATACTATTTATTGTATCTATATTTTCTTTTTTATTTTAATTATAGGTATTTTGTATTGAATTGAATAATAATTTCATTTTTTCATATAACATTTATTTATATATATGATTAGTTAAATAAAAATAAAATTTACTATTACAAATAAAATTTAAGTTTTTACTTTATTTTATATATGTTTTTATGCTTAAATTTAAATTTAATTATTTTTCTCATTTTTTCACCATTACAAACAAAAAGACTTATATGAAACACAAAATTCTTAAGAAAATTAATAACATAATCTCTATAAAAATATATCCATCTAATTTATTTTTCCTATAGCTTAATTGAATCTCTGCAATTACAAGTAGTAATCAAAGTAACTATGTCATGATTAACTTTGAAGTTTTTTCGTAAAAATAAAAATTATTTATATATTCAATGTGAAGAAATATGTTGAAATCTTATATAATTAAATGTATATCTTATCTGACCTTATAAATTCATATATAAATTTAAATTATGATATTTATTTCTTAATAAAGTTAAAAAAAAAAAAAAAAAGTGATCTTAAAATTTTTCGAAAGAAAAAACGAACGAATGTAAAGGGAAGAACAATAGAAGAAAGAATAGAAAGAGAAAAAGGAATTTAAGTAAGTGAAGATAATGAACCTGAAACGGAATCAACGAAGTTTCCATTGATGAAAAGCTTGGTGAACTTGATTGTCGGCATTTTGAAGGAGGAAGAAGAAGAGTCGTTATTGGAGTTCAGAGCAGCCATGTTTGGTGTTCTTCTCAGATCAAAGTTCAGAGCAAAGCAGAGTATAAATACAGGAAACAAACCACTTCTTATAAAGTTTTCTGTTCTATTATTATTCTACCGCGTGCTAAGTGAATATATTTTTTTAATCATACTTTTGCTTTTTTTGTTTTCCAAAACATTAAAAATTAAATGATATATTCGAGTTTAATCTTATTTTTAAGACACAATTTCTCGATTCTAATATGATTAAAAATTTACAATAAAGAAAATTCATATAAATAATTCGATAAATTTAATAATTTTTTAAAATAAATTTTAATATTATATTAAAAATATTTTTTAAATTTAATTTATTTTTATAAAATTAATTTATAAAATAAGAATTATATTCATTTTATATACTTTTAATTTTATATACTTTTAATAAAGATGATTATATTATACGAGTAAATTATAAATTTATATACCACGTCACCTCCTATTTAAAACTTTGATATAATAAATTTGTAAATTTTTCTCCATAAAAACAAAGTTACTTGGTCACACAAGTAAGTAAAGGTTTAGTTATTAATTTATCTTAAAAATCAACAAAGCAAATAACTTTAGTGGTTTACATCCTGTCGACAAAAGAAGAAAATATATTTATAAAATATTATGTTTGTATAGTTAGCCACATTTTAATTTCTAATATAATCAATTCTTCTAAAATGTTCTCCTAATTTTTAAACTATATGAATGAAATAATTGCAACTTGTAATCTTGCTACAATTGAATTAAAAAGTTATGAAATTTGAAGTATTATATTGAAAAATATGAGAATAATTTTCCATTTACTTTAGTTTATCAAATCAAGATTTTTTTAAATGAATTATACTATTTATTATTCTATACAGTCATCTTTTTAGGGCAATAAAAATAAAAATATAGTTAATAATTTTTGGGACTAAAAAAAAATTAATTAATTGTTAGTGGTCTTCCCACTACCATTTACGTTATAAAAACAGGATGCTCTTAATAACGTAGGGTTGCACTAAAAGTTATTTATATAATATCAACCTCTGCACTTTATCAGTAAAATTAGAATTAGCTTCGTATGCTTTAAACAATGTGTTAGTTTAAATTTGGTAGATAAAATTTTGTGATTGAAAAAAAATTATATTGAAAATAGTTCATTAATTTTTTTTTTTTTCTAATATTTTGATTTTTTTTCAAGATATTCTACTTTAGTTAATAAAGAAATTAGTATAAAGAAAGTCATACATAAATAATATAAAAGACTCTAACAACTCAAAAAATTCATGCACAAATAGAATAAAGAAATTTTACAACTGTATCCAATAAAAAACTAATAATGTTTTAATTTTTACAATAACCATAATAAAACTCATACTTACCATAAATTTTCATTCATCAACAATATAAAACTCATAGCAACGACGTATAAAAACTAAACTACATACACACACAAAACTCACAGAAACTATGCATAAAAGTTAAACTACATACACAGAACCATGTATTATGTAATGTAAGCCAATTTTATTACTTTGATGGAGTAGATATGTGAAATGTGTTCAGAAAATAGAAAGGAGATATTCAAAGCCAAGGAGAATTGTAAAGGGGAGTGACAACAGATTTAACTTGTAGATACTTGTGCAGTGCATCCAATCCAAAATCTCTTCCAAATCCACTCATCTTGTACCCTCCATAAGGAATGTCATTCCCAAAGGCAAAGTAGCAATTGATCCAAACAATGCCTGCACGAATTGACCTTGACACAGTGTTGGCTGTGTCCAAACTCTTGGTTACAATGCCTGCTGCTAGACCATATTTAGTATTATTGGCACTCTTAATTGCATCCTCAAGAGTCCTGTTATTCATTCATGTGTTACTTTTGAGTTCAGTATTCATGTACAAATTCAACATTACTAGGAAGACATTCAATCAAATATAGAAATAAGTAAATAGAATTGCAGTAACTTACTTAAACTTCATCAAAGCCAGCACAGGACCAAATATCTCATCCTGTACTATAAGCATGTCCTCCTAAACAAGACAATGTGATGGTTAGTTATCCATTTATTCTGAAGGAACCTACTTGGGGGTGGAGTTAAAAATCACCTTAACATTGGAGAAAATTGTAGGTTCAATGTAGTAACCCTTGTTTCCCACTCTTTTTCCACCTGTCAGAAGGGTGGCACCTTCTCTCTTTCCATGCTCAATATAAGAAAGGATCTTTTCAAATTGCTTCTTGTCAACCTACAACAAGAAAACAATTAGCCAATTACTCTCATTTTTGTTTCAATACTTTGAGTTACTAGAAAACAAACGCGATATGCTTATAGAACTAACAGATATACTTATACTACTGCATTCAAACCTGAGGCCCTTGTTGAACTTTAGCATCAAAAGGATCACCAACCACCCAAGCTTTTGCTTTCTCCACCAACTTCTTCTCAAATTCATCATAAATTCCTTCTTGAACAAGCACACGGGAACCTGCAACACAAATTTCTCCCTGAAGTCGACAAGAGAAAAGGTTAGAAGATGTTCGACTGAACTGTGCAAAAAGGAATTAGATTTCATGAAGGAAAAACACCTTATTAAATAAGATGGCCATGAGAGCAAGATCAGCAGCTTTATCTACATCAGCATCATCAAAAACTATGAGGGGTGACTTGCCTCCTAATTCAAGTGAAACTGGTTTCAAATTACTACTAGCTGCAGCACGCATTACTTCACGCCCAACTTCTGTTGAACCTGTAAAGCTTACCTAAACATGCACAAATCACAATTTCATAATCAAGCCAATTATATTGGTTTTACTGTGTTTAAATTATGTTACTGTATTATAACTTGAGTAATCAAACTCAAAAGATTGCACCTTAATTGAGCCTACATATGAGTATGTCTTTTAGTATCAACTCTCAGGCACTAATCGTTATATGTTAATCAAAAAAGAGAGTCCAATAGAAAAACCATAACATTACATGAGAGAACAACATAACTTAAGTATCACATTAACCTTTTGATTCTACTTGACGTGAGATTCATAATGTCAAGATTCTTGACATTTAAGTAGTTACCTTATCAATGTCCATGTGTGAGCTTATGGCAGCACCTGCAGTTGGACCAAATCCAGGTACTACATTAAGTACTCCATCTGGAATTCCAGCCTTCAAAACATAAAAGCAAGGAAAATCAACAACTCAACCTTTAGTAATCAACTTGTCAATACCATTTTCAGAAGACACATACCAATTTAGCTAGATGAGCATAAAACAAGGCTGAGAGAGGTGTCTGTTCAGCAGGCTTGAGGACCATTGTGCAACCAGCAGCCAAGGAAGGACTAGTCTTGGCAAAAAACATGGTGGTAGGGAAGTTCCAGGGAATAATGTGTCCCACAACACCAATTGGTTCTAGTAAAGTATATGCATGGAGTTCCCTAGAAGCTTTTAAGACCTCCCCGTGAATTTTATCTGCAGCACCAGCATAGTAACGTATACTACTTGCTGCTCCAGGAATCTCAAAACCCTTGCTAAAATGGTACAACTTCCCAGCATCGATGGCATCCAATGCTGCTAATTCCTCCACGTTTTGATCAACTAAGTCTGCCCATTTCATCAAAATTCTTGCTCTTTCCTGATTTGCAAAACATTTCAAAGTTTAATATGATATTGCAAATATGATGAACACTTAAACACAAAATCTCCATTTGGTTGCTAATGACAGTTTATTTTTAACTTACAAGTTCATTTCCACCATGTCATATCAATGTTATCAGATAGTAAAATATAGAGCTTGGTGAAGAAGAACTTTGTTACTAATTACAGAAACTAACGCATAGTTATCTAACTAAATCTCAAATATTAGTTTCAAAACTAGTCCAAAAGATCTGAACATGCAAAGATACTCAAAATTGATAACTACAAAGATTGAAACAGTCTACTGCATATTTAAGTTGCTTTCGGATCATTTCAATAATTCCTTAAAATATTTTATAAAAACTCGATTTCTTTTTTACGAACAATTTACCTAGATAAGCATTTGTATAGTAAACATTTACCTAGACAATATCCAGTTTTGTCAAGATTGGCTTGCTACTTTTAACAAATCAAGATAAACACATCGCCGCCATCAACCTATGACTTGGTGGGAGTGATTAACTTGCAAAAACAAAATTCTCTGTTGTGTGGTGGAACATCTATGTTGAATTGGATTTTAACAATTATTACACTATTTTTGTTCGCATATTTGAAGTCAAACTCAAGAAACATGACACGTTGGAGACTCGTGTTCCATACATGTTATTTGTTCAATGTTGATGTCATCCATAAATGTTTTTGGGATTAAAACAAAATTAGAGAAAAACCCATTAAGAATAGGAATGGAACATGGATGGTTTAAATCCGCATGCTTATTTTGGATAATCTTCTACTCTACTTTTTACTAAATGTTCACATACTTTATATAAAAGATACAAGTTTTGAAAAGATTCGTTGTTTTTCTACATTTCTTAAATATTCACGAAGCTTAAATTATTCGTGTAAGAATGAGTACTCAATGATAAAGATATAAATAAATAAAATATAAAATAAAAACTATGTTGAGTACTTTTTGACATGTTCGGTCCAATCCCATGCATCATGAGTACAGACAAAGCTTATATTGTAAAAATCCAATTCCAACTTCCAAAGCCTGGATTTCAAATTTCGAGGATTGAATTCCTTAAAAAATGCTATTATTTCGATGTTACTTATAATACAACTTTAATAGTTGGCATACTTTTAATATAGCAACATAATTCTAACTTTCCTTTCTTCTTGTTTTTTCCTTTGTTTCTTCCCCCTCTTCTAAATTTTTCAACCAAAACAATTAATTAATAAACAATGTCTTTCTTGTACTAATTAATTAGGCGGTTATGTACGATGTCTTCCTTGTATAATTGAGGGTTTTTTTTTCGTAGAGACAAACTTTAATATCTTTGTCTTTTATACAATAAACTAAAAACATTATATTCCAAATTATATTTTTGAAGTTATTATAGTAAAATTCTACATATTTTAATAATATCACGATGTAAATTTAATAGACGGCACAACAACTTTACTTCTTGTAATGTATTACTTAAATTAATAACAAATGTATTTAAATAGTATTATTATTATTATTATGTATTTTTTGCTCTCTTTTTTTTCACCATTTTCTTCGAAACTGATAAATTAATTTATAATATAGTAGAATTATATACATGTGAGAAACACTGACATGAGAGACATGAGATGAGATGACCCGTGAATGATGAGATATTGGGTCGTCAGAAAAGTTCGTGTTCATTGGAGGAAAAAAAAGTAAAAAACATTAAATGAGACTGGACCCAAAAGAATCAATTCAGTTCATTACGAAAAAAAGTCAAAGATTTTAGTTAAGAAATTAAAATTTTATTTAAAAAGGCTATTACTATATTTTGAATGTAATAATTTTATATATTTAAATTTTATCTAATTCAATCCTACTTAAATACTTTTTTAATATTTTTTAAAAAAATTAAAAAAAAAACTCAACATTAAATAAAATATTTGACTTATAACAAACAGCACATGATAAGATTAATAAGACCCACAATTAATGGTGAGAAGATAACAACTCTTCATATTTCTCGAGAAAGAAAAAGAGAAATGATAACGTACCGCACCGGGCATACGAGGCCATGGACCATGGTCGAAAGCAACACGTGCCGCGTTTACGGCAACATCAATGTCTTCCTTTCCTCCTTCTGCGATCTTCGTAATCACTTCCCCTGTCCTGGGATCTATGGTCTCAAACTCTTTTCCTGCCATTTTTTTTTTTTTTCAATTTTATAAAAAATATTAGTAAAAAATCAACACAAAAAACCTTTCACAATTTATTACAAATATTTCTGGAATTTTAATTTTTGCAACACTTTATATGCATTTTCTTCTACCTTGGGATCTTGCAAAGAACTATAGAATCACCTTCTCATTATTGGATTTTACTTTACCACCTTTTTAATGTACCAACAATTTTTCTTCCCATCACTTCATAAGACCATCAAAATAAACTCTCCCATTAAAGTTGACATAATATTGAAAGATTGATAAGTGGTAGGAAATCTTTCTATTCCACAGATATAAACAAAAAGAATTAGACCCATTTATTCTTTTGTTGTCAAAATAAAATATTGTATATTTAACTGTGATTAATCTTGATGAAACCAAGATTCGGATTTCGTTTTCCTTTTTTGGTTAATATTTGCATGGTTGAGAAAAAGTCCATGGAAAGTGGGAAACTCTCACCAATTCATTTTGCACAAACCATAAACCTTTTTTCGAAAAGAAACAATTGAATAGACCAAACATCCTTATCCATATAGAGAGTTTTCTACAAAGAGTTTTCATCTCATCTTTCTTTGGAATTGCCGCTGTACAATTTGTATGGTGCATATCCTTCCATTTTCACATAAAACATACTCAGAAACGCACAACACAAATCAATTAAAAAAGGAGTAGCAGATAGGTTCTTATCATTATATATGCTATTTTCTTCCATTATTGTGTTTCTACTCCTATCCTATTGAAAGAACTCTCTGAAATTCGTGACTAGTAACACTGCCATTCATAGTTCTGCTGAAATGAGGTGCACATTATTTGAGTTAATACTTCTACTGCACAGAAACAACAAATCTCTTTTCCTTAATTTCTGTATTAAGCTCACAACTTCGTATTCAAATTCATGAAAGTACTTCCAAGAACTGCAAGAACTACATCTAGGTTCAGTCTGTCACTTAATTTAAGCCATTTTTCTTCTAATTTTAGTTTCCATTACTCTAACTAAGAACAGTAACCAATTTTCAAGTCCTTTGGTTTTTCTACAGATAAAGAAAGAAAAAGTGGGATGAAGAGCAATATAGAAAATGAAAGAATAGGTCAAAAAAGGAGAGTTTTAAGAACCTGAAAGGGAATCAACAAACTGTCCATTGATGAAGAGCTTGGTGAACTTGATGGGAGGAATGTTGAAGGAAGAAGCTCCGTGGCCATTGGAGAGACCAGCCATCTTTGTCTGCAGGAGCAAGCGAAGTTGAGACAAGACAAGGTCACAGGGAAATGTTTTTACGCAACGATTTGAATGGAAAAAAACTTCTGCACGGGTCCCTCTTTTATACAGGCTATAGACAAGAACAATCACTGTATACATGTCCAATCTGCAACAATTTTATTATTTATTTATATATTATAATAAGAATATTCATTAATAAATTAATAATATAACACTTTCTATAGTATTATTTTTTACTAAACATTACACATGGACCTTCGTACCATAAAATTAATTTATAAAATAAATTATTTTTTCAAAACTTTCAACCCACTAAACTTTCAATTTTGAACGCTATTTTTTATTATATGACATTTTTTTTTATCTAGCAAGTTTAATTCCAGTTTTGCTACCTCACATTGAAACGATTTTGATTCCTTCAAGTTTAGACATGTATCGTTTAGGAAACTTGTTTTCTTATTTAATAATGTACTGATTATGAATTAATATTATTTAATATTGATATGATTTAATTAATTTTTATTCTCCTAAGTATCAATTACGAATTAAATAATCTTAGTGTCATCATTATATATTTTTTTAGTATTAAATGAATCATAATTTAAATAAAAAATTAAATTAACAGTATATGCTAATAATATTAAATTTTATATTAATAAATATATTCATTAATTATTATTTATGGTTTTCAATAAATATATTTATTAGTGTTGATTCAAAAATATATTAATTAATATTAAAAAAATTATGTATTAAACTAATATTAATATAAAATATACTAATAATATTTATTGATTCTCTTAAAAAATAATTAATACATCGTATAATTATAAAATATTTTTATAAAACGGATAAACAAGATTTAGAAAAGAATAAAAAGAAAGTAGAATTTTGACTACCAAAAAAAAAGGTCAACATAAGGTAGGTTAGACGTTAAAAATAATATTACCACCAGTTTGGCTACCTAAAATTAGTGTTGGTTCGTCAATTTTTAAGTTCTATCTAATCTTGCTATGTTTTGAAACTAGGGTATATAAATTAAAAATATTATAAGAAGAGGAAAAAAATAAATTAATAGAAACTAAAGTGAATGATATAGAAGATGAATAAAAAAATATAATACCATTGCAAGAATAATTTAATATTTGTAACCAAGGTAATGATGTAACACTATGTTATATATAATATTGTTATATATAAAAGAAACAATTATTTAATTAAACACTAAACAATGAATTTCTAGCATGAATAATCTTTACATAAATACAAATTTTTAAATATATATATATACACTAATACTAATAATATTAAAGTTAATATTGATATTAATCAGTATTTAATATTAATATGGAAGGCGATATAATTTAAAGTAATTTGAATTTACTGTGTTGCCAAAACTTATGTTGACTTATTAATTGTTATTTATGATTTTAAATAAATATATTTAAGACCATTCATGTCCAATTAATACATGTTAGTTTATTATGGGGACTACTAGCATATATTTATTTTTTAAGATATTAATATGTATTTATTAAAATCCAAAAAATATTTTATTATTAATGAAATAAGAATAGTGTTAAAGATGTTTTAAAATAATAATTTATTCATTAAATAATTAAAAAATAAATTTATAAAAAAGATAAATATTACTAAAAGCATTATGTATGTGATTTTGAAATTTTAGTCAAACATGTTAGTTCACTGAAAATCAGATTTACAATTGCTCTTATTACTATACAAAGTAAACAAATTGGTGATTTAGTTTATTATTTTTAAAATTTAATTTAAAATTTTTAAAAATATATACAAATTGATTTGTATTGTTTTATCAATTATTTTTTTATTTATTATAAAACATATAATTTGATCATTTACATCAATTTATATTTTTACGTCTTACTTTCATATAATTTATACTATATTAGTTTGTATATAAATTTGTTATTTTTTATACACACTATAGTAATTTACTAATTAACATAGTTATTATGATATGATTTATTTAATGTTTATATTTATTATTATTATTATTATTATTATTATTTAATATCATATAATTATTATTTCTTAAAATTGATTTTATCGCTTGATTGGTCTTAATAACTATTCAATTTTAAAATATTACTTTATACAAGTGAAGAGAATTTATTATTACTGCAAAAAATTCGACCTTGGCGTAAACTTAATAACAAGGTTGACACTAATTTAGTTACTAGAAATCAACGAAGGTAATTGAAATGATGAAATAATTAGAATTAAGTTTTTTTTATTTTATTTATAATTGTTACTTTTTTTAAAATATTTTATTATAGAAAAAAAATTGTGAGTATTTTTTATGAAAAAAATAAAGATATTAATAAATTTATTATAAATTATAAAAATTTGAGAGGAGTTGCTGTCAATCAGATAGTGACGTTTGTATAAAGTGATTCACATAACGACATCAAACAGTGATCCTGTGTTTTTAATTTCCAGTACACTTTTTTTTTATGAAAAATAAGGTTTTATTTATTTTTTAATATAAATTTGACATAATTTACTTTTATTTTAAATAATTATAGAATTTGAAAGCACGTTTTTATTACAGAATAGATAACAATTAGTTGTAATTTTCTTTTTTTCATAATATAACATTTTTAATTACGAGAATTACGAGAGTTTTGATTATATTTTAGATCTATTATATTTTTACGAGGAGAAATCTTTTTTTTTTTTTTAATTTTATCAATGTAGTTTTTTAAATTTTGAATGATTAAAAATAACTTAATATTTACAGACATTTTAGCATCATAAAAAAAAAAGCTATATTTTACATGATTGATTTCTTTTATCACAGTACACTTATTTAACAGAGTTCTATTAATCAGATAAAAATTAACATGTTTCAATTTTGTAAGAATTAAAAATAGTAACGTAAAATTTTTATAAACTAAAATAAATTACAATAAATTATTGTATATCGATTGTGACTTCAAGTCACTAATCAATCTTTTTTTTTTCCCTAACAACCAATCAATATTTCATTTTATGAAATCTGAAACTTCTAATATTATTGATTCCATTTCTTTCTATATATTGTTTAAACCTATAATATAAATAAATAAAATATATTAAAATTATATATATTTTTGAAAAATAAAGATATTAATTAAGGAATTAAAAGGAAAATTATTAAAGATGCTATTAATGTTCTTTTATGATGATTTTATTTAATACTTTTAAATGATTTTATTTAAAAGGAAAAAATAAATGTCAATATTTTATTTAATACTTTTAAATGATTAATAATGTTTTTTCAAATATAATATTTATTTTTATTATATATTTTCTTTGATACATATTAATAAAAAATATTATTATTATTAAAGCAACTAAAAATAAAATAAAATTAATATATATAAAATGAGTATAAATTTTATTTGATTGAACCAATTTTATAAAATTAAATTAAATTTAAAATTTATTTATGATATAATATAAGAATTTATCTTAATAAAATTATTTAATCTATTCAGTTATTCGTTATCTCATTACCTATAATTTTATATTTGAGTTAAGAATGTCTTAATATAAAAAAAAATATATCAAAAATTTCATATTATTTAAAAATAAAATAAAATTAGAATATATTAACTCTCAAAAACTAATTTGTTGAATTCGATATTATTGTATTGTTGTTAAACCATGAAACTCTTCACAAAATATTTCATAAACCTCATTTCATCATGCATCCCATTATTATTTAGATAGGAATTATATAAATAAAAGTTCAAACACAGCCAAACAAAAGTAAAAACAAAAAAAGCAGCAATCAAATCAGAAGTATCTGGAAGCGATAGATACGACCAAAATTGTATTATTTTTTTTTTTATTGTCTCATATTATATGCTAAAAATACCATATGAATAATTGGTCACATTCCTTCCTTTAAAAAAATGGTAACATTTTTATGATATTAATTATTAAAATAAAATATAATTAAAATCTCAATTTCAAAAATATCAACGGTTAAATTCACATAACCATTGCTTATTCTCAAACAAATATATTAAAACAATATAATGACTATAATCGGATTTAAATACATTTTAAATCTTTAAAATTTAGTAAGTTTGATTTTACTCTTTATAAAAGTTTTTATTTTTATTTTTCATCCCTCTAAAATAAATATATTTAGTTTTTATAAAATGAGCAAATTTTGGCTTTAATTTTTATGAAGTATTTATTTTATTTTTATCATTTCAAAAATTTAAAATACTAATTATGGTATCTGGTTTTTATTTTAAAATAAATTAATAGTATCTCTTATATTAATCTTAAGTATTTTTTAGAAATATATTCATACGGACATATCATAAACACTATTTAACTCACGTAATTATTAATTTAACACATAAGGAGTAAATAAATGTTATATAAAATAGTAATTCCCAAAATTAGAGGATAAAAATATTAAAAAAAATACAAAAATTAAAATAAAATCTCTTATCTTTTACATTGATTAAAAATATATTTTAAACCTAATAATTATAACATCACATCTCTAGTGAAAAACTATCACAATAATGAACAGAACATGATTTGGCATTTTTTTAGTACTATTAGGGTTTGTTATTTCCTTCAACGTGTTTCACGCAGTCACATATTATTCAAATTACTTTTAAAACAACAAAAAGTTATTCATTCTTGAAAGAATATAAAGGTTTCATGCTATAAAAGGAAGCATAACAATGACATATTTAGACTAATTTTTCTATAAAATGATTTTAAAAAATTTGAATTAAATATTTTACAAGTTAAAATTAAATTATTTATAAATTTAAATAAATTATAAAAAAATTATAAAATTTAATTTATATATAAATTACTTTTATTTTATAAAAAATTAAGATTAAATATTTCGCTCTCTCATTATTTTTTAATTTAAATTATTATTAATTTTAATATTAATTTAACTTTATTTAAAAAATTAATTAATATTATTTCTTTCATGATAAATTATCTGAATATAATATAATATAATAGGTTATCATTTGATATGATATTATTGATAATACATTATGTATATTATTGTACACCTCAATTTCATATCACTTTAATAAATACATTTATCTTAATATTAATTTTTTAAAAAAATGACAAAATTAAAAATATAAAAACAAATTAATACTAAAATTAATGAAATGAAATTAAAAAAAATGAAATGTAAAAATTATTTAATTAAAAATTAATTTCTTTTTTTTTTCTAAAATTTTTCACTTCTTAAAATAATTTGTGAAAAAATCCTTTAAATATGTTTAAATTTAAAAAAAAAAAGAGTAAAATCAATTCAATTGTACCACGTGTTCTATTACCTTCACAAACTTTAACTCTCTTTTTTTTTCTAACCATAAGTCAGATACGAAATCATGTGTAAATGATTTTTTTTTAATTGAAATTGAAGAAAAAGAAAAGTAAAAAATATAATAAAAAAAATTATTTTAAATGTATCATTTTAAATGTTTTCTTTCATTTTTTTCTCTCATTAAACATATCACTAATTACAAGCTTTCTTCTTTCATTTTGGTATAATTTTTTGTTTCATTTTTTTAGCATACTTTTTGCAGTTTAGGACCAATTTCTTACTGAACATTAAAAAATATAAATTTGGAGAAATTCAAATTAAAATAGATGATAACTTTAATGGTAAGAATCGAGTCTACTAATTTAAAATTTAAAGTAGTTTAATTAAATTAATATTTTATTTTAAATCAAAATTTTTATAAATTAAAAAAATAAAAAATTTAAATTTTATTTTAAAAAAATTATTATATTTTTAAAATAGTTTTTTATGCCTCTCTTTAATATATTGATTCCATTTTTTTTTTTCAATTCGAACCTATTTTCCTGAAATTTATAGAGAATAAAATATTTTCAATCATAATTTTAAATAAAATATATTTTTTAATTTTAAAAATATAATAATCCTTTAAAAAAAATCTTAAAAAAATAATTTAAAACCGACAAAAAATCTAACCAATTTGATCAGTTTTACTAATTTTGATATGATTTTTTTATTTAGTTCAATTCCTAACTAATCCAATTTTTTTAACATGTAGGACTGATTTACAGACCAATTAAACTGGTTAGTCAGATCTGATTTTTATAACTACTATTTAAAATTTTATAATAACAAAAATTCATCTAAACCAAATTATAAATATTAATTTAATTTAAATAAAATTTAAAATTAAATTAAAATCAAACTAAATTAAATTACATTTAATTTTATATTTATTTTAAATAAATATTCAATAAAAATCAACCATACTATATTCCCTAATTTTTTTTCTTGGTAAATTATCCTTAAAATGTGTGACAGACAATAATAGAGCATAAAAAAATGTATTGTATTTAAAAGCACACCATGTGAAGACAGAGCTGAGAAAAAGTAGGGTGCAGTAGTGGCCACGATCCCTGACTTAGTGGCCCAACAATAGCCCAATAATAGACCATAAAGAATCTATTCTATTTTTTTTTTCCTTTTCTTTTTATTAGAAGAAAAATTACAAATTTAAAATGAAAATTATATCTTATTAATTATTAATTAATTTAAAATGAATTTAATATAATATTTACACATTACACAATTATCTCTTATTACTATCAATATTTGTCTTCGTAATTGTTGTCTTTTTTAGGAGATTGTTCTTCAAATAATAGAGGTCACCTTTTCAAGATTTATAAATTTGGAATTTCATTTGTTTAAATTGCGAAATACGTTTTAAAGAAAAAAAAAAATAAGCATCATAATTATTAAATGAAAAAAAAATCACATTCTTCTGTTTTGGTAATATAGTTAATAATCATACTAAGAACATGCATTGCGGGTTAAGGGCTAGGCCCGAACAAGAACAGCCCATGAAGGCCGTATTGGGTTGAGACGGTCTAATTTACTTGGCCCAAATCAGAAAGTGGCCCGTTGACGCAATTTTTGTATTTAGTCCAATTAATGCAATACGGGCTTTTTTAATCGAACTTAATTTTTTTAAAAATTTTAAAAAATAATAGACCAATTAATGCAATGTTTTAATAACATATTCAAACTTTTTCACAATTATAGAAAATTAATTAACTTGCCTCTAAAGTTAGGTTATGACCTATAAGATAAAGACTAGTTTTTTACACCTAACACTCTATGTTATCTATCTAAAGGTCTATTATTCAAAGCACTTGAGACACAACATTCATTGACTTCAAAATTAATGGTGAAAATTTCCTCAAGTAATTCAATAACTTAAGAAGGATTATGAATTTTTAATAGTTAAATTTCGATATTATGGAATCATTAACTACTTATACACATTAATTTCTTTTAAACAATAAAAAAGAAAATAGAGTAAAAGTTTTTATTGATTAAACTTTTCAATTTAAAAGAATAATTAATTTGGTTAGGTGGAGTTGATGACATCTTCAAAGCATAACACCGGAAAAATGGTTGGTATAAATAATTATTAGGTTCATGAAAGTAACTTTTCTTATTTTTTTTATTTGGTTAAAAGTGACATCTTAACATTTCTTAGTATTTCAATAATATTTTTCCACTATAATGCAGCATGTATTCATTTTGTTCATGATTAGTTTTAGTGGAAAAAAAATCTACCTTATTATATTTAATATTTCTCCTTTTCATCACATTCTTTTTTCATAGAAAATATTCAAATCTGGAACTTAATTTGAGAGATTAAATCCAGTTTTACTTGGATAAATAAAACTTTTGTTAATTTATATGAATTTATTTATTAACAATATTTTGCAATTTCAGTGTCTGTGTTTTAAAAAATTCAGAATTTTTTTATATATTTATTTGTTTTGTTTTTATGTTTTAATTAATTGATTTTTTTTTTTACAGAACCTGGAATGAATGTGGTTCAATTAAATCAAAATCAAAAATAAAAATATATTAAAATTTGAGATTTTTTTCTAGAATTGAAAATTTAAGAATTTGTCTAAAATTGGAATGAATTTGTTCAGAACTTTAGTCAAACAAAACTGACATCAGAAGTTGAAAACTATGTGAAAAATCCAATTTTTATCAATATATTATTATAAATAACATTCTTAAGATAAGATGCATATTTTTTTTATTAAAATTAATAATATGAATTCTCAATTTTTTCATTAAAGTTATCATTGAAAAAAAAAACAAAGTATTTCTAATGTTTTAGTAACTAAATGTAATTAATCAAACAATACACTCAATGAAATTATAAGACTGAAATTAAAATGAAGGTAAATAATATAACATAACATCTTCAATAGTTTACCAAAACTCTTCCCATCAAATCCATCATATTACTATGAACTAATGAGATTAGTATTTGATTTTATGAGAAATAGCCAAATTTAACCTTATAAATGAGACTGATTTAGAATAAGATATAAACCTAATTTAATGTTATAATATTTTCTTGTTATATGAGATTTTTAATGATATAAAAGAAAATATCTATTTTGATTTGACATAATGATTAACGTGATCTTTTGATGATTTTGCATAGTTTTTGTATTCCCACAAAATCTGACTTTGATTTGGCAGTGAATGTGGAAAACGAAAAAGAAGGGGTGAAGAATTGCATGTATAAGGGAAGGTGCATTGCTAACAAAGTGAACAGTTATGAGGTGTATTCATTCATATCAGCTACCCACCATATCATCTTCCTTAACAAACAATCAACCAAGCCTACCATTACCATCATATATACCACCAACAAACTTCTCCAATTCCAAACTCACAATCACAAACAACTCAGAAAGAATTGCATGTTTTCTGCTACATCATAATGCATATACATAACTCTTCTCCCCTCTCTACATAGCCAATCACACTCCCTACTTTGCCTCAAATTACTCCACAAACTTGGTTGGTTCTTGGCACTCGGCAGATCAGTCAGTGAAGTGCATAAGGATGGCAAATCTCAGCCACTCAGAATCCTTTGTCCAGATTCCAACAGTAAAGTTTACCAAGCTTTTCATCAATGGAGAATTTGTAGATTCTGTTTCAGGTTCTAATTACTTTCCTCATCATTTACCTCTACTCTACTACATTAGTAAATGTTTCATTCTGTTATTAAGAGAGAGTACATATTCTGCAGACTAAAATCTTTTAGACAGTACTGTGATTCTTACATTTTATAACAGTTATCTTAAAATTTATATTAACAGTATTTTGTAATTAGTAGATTATATTTTATATTTACAGTGTATTAAGAATATTTAATATACTCATATAAAGACAATATTTTTACATAAAACCAATTATGAGATACATGTACTTAGACATAAAATTTTTTATTAAAAGATTGTTGGGTCTAATTAATATTTTAAATCTTGATTAATAAATTGTTGAGTCTAGATTGGACTATTTGTTCATTATGATTTATTTTTATATGGTTTGAGGAGTTTAATGGTTAACGAAGACGAGAACATGAAAAAGAAAAATGTTGGAAGACCAAACTATAATATAGTATATAAGTAAAATGTAAACCTCAAAACTAGTTTTGAGGTGAGTTAAGCACGGATAATAAATTTTTCCACTAATCACGTACAATGTGGAAACCTCATTCAACAGGGAGGAGGGGTTGGCTTGATAAGAATAATAATGATACACTACAGTATCCTCTAGAAGAAAATCTATTAGATTGGTTTTATTTCTTTCAGAGTTTCAAAATAAATCATAGAAATTAACTATCAAGACTATATTTTAGAGCCCCCAGTATATACTTTTATTTTATGATTATAATATGAGCAAGATTTCATATGGGAAACTATCTAAAGTTTGCAAGAGTAAAACTATAAATATGTGAAAATGAGCTTAGTGTTTGTATTATATTTGCTTGTGAACTTGCCTAATCATGGTAGGGTCATGATTCCTTGTTTTTTATGTTTGAACAATTAAATCGGCTTATTAAAACTTTTATGCATTTGGAATTGTTTGGAAAAACAAAAGGAAAAACGTTTGAGACTGTTGATCCAAGAACAGAGGAAGTGATTGTTGAAATAGCAGAGGCTACTGCAGAAGATGTTGATATTGCTGTGAAGGCCGCACGTGAAGCATTTGATTGTGGTCCATGGCCACGGATACCTGGTGCTGTAAGTTCATATCTTCACCTATCTTTTTATTTCAATGATTATTAACTAAAAATTTGTGCACTCATCATTACCAAAAAGCTGAGATAAGTTTTCGACATAGAACATTGCCTGTTCAGCATTACTCATGACAATGGTTGACAACAGAAATTTAATGTTTTCATATAAATTCTCAACAATCTATTCTAGCCTTTTATTTATTCAATTATGTGAGTAAATTACACTATCAAATTCCTCTACACCTTTCCTTTGATGTGAATTTCTGTTGGATGGCAGGATAGAAATATATAAAATATAGTTTGCGAAAGGTTTCAGCATTATCTAACAATAACTTCTGAGTAATAATGAAAATGTCAAGTCTAAAAAATTTTACACATGCTGAACATAGGAACTGTTCTCAAACAGTTAGCACCATTAACTAACTTGTTATGATCATGGGATATTGGACAGGAAAGAGCAAAGATTATGCTGAAATGGGCACAGCTAATTGAACAGAACGTAGAAGAAATAGCAGCATTGGACACCATTGATGGAGGAAAGCTATTCAGTTGGTGTAAGGCAGTGGATGTTCCTGAAGCCTGCAACATCCTAAGTTACTATGCTGGCGCTGCTGATAAAATTCATGGAAATGTGTTCAAAACATCTCGTGACCTCCACTTGTATTCTCTTATGGAACCTCTTGGTGTTGTTGGACACATTATCCCTTGGAATTTCCCTACGGTCATGTTCTTCGCCAAGGTCGCCCCGGCCTTGGCTGCTGGTTGCACCATGGTCATCAAGCCTGCTGAGCAAACACCTCTCTCATCACTCTTCTATGCTCATCTTGCTAAGTTGGTATGGTTAAAGACATTGGTTTAGTTGCTTATCAAGCATAGCTAAAGTAACATTTGGTAGACATGTTAAATGAGACAAAACCTAATATGTGGAAGACAACCCTTACTCCATATTACAAATCTCACATTGTTTAGTAACTCAAATATAACATGTGTCCTGTTTTATGTTTGTACACCTTAAAAGTAGAACATGTTGTTAAAAAAGAGGTACATTTTGATTCCACACCCTTTTAATGGAATGAAAGAAAATGGAGCCCAAGTCTTTGGGCCAAATGCTACCTCAGGAATTAGCATGTTAGATATCTGGGTATCTTGGAAATGTAAGTTTGATTTGTTAGTATCAACTATCATTAGTACATGCATGGACATGAATACATCTTTTCTCTTTTCATGAAGGCCGGTATCCCAGATGGAGTGCTCAATGTAGTACCTGGATTTGGCTCAACTGCAGGGGCTGCAATAAGCTCACATATGGACATTGATGCGGTAATTTGAGTGTCAAGTTTATATCATTGATTGAGTTGAAGGATATTGCATTTGTCTCCCAGTACTAAGGTGTGTTGTGATTGTTATATTACAGGTCAGTTTCACAGGTTCAACAGAAACAGGTCGTAAAATAATGCAGGCTGCAGCCTTGAGCAATTTGAAACCTGTTTCACTTGAATTAGGGGGAAAGTCACCAGTTTTGATTTTTGATGATGCTGATGTGGACAAAGCTGTTGATCTTGCTCTCTTTGGCATCCTACACAACAAAGTAAATTTTCTTCCATGGTAATTTGGTACTATAGAAAAGACATGGACTTATTCTGTTTTAAACTATATCATTTTCAGGGAGAAATCTGTGTTGCATTCTCTAGAGTTTTTGTCCAGGAAGGGATATATGATGAATTTGAGAAAAAGGTAGTGGAGAAGGCTAAAACTTGGGTAGTGGGAGACCCTTTTGATCCAAAAGTTCAGCAAGGACCCCAAGTAAGATTACTTCAAATTGGCACAAGAGCACAACTATTTTCAAACTAGTATTCTATTTCAATCTTCATGAAAATACTTAAAAAAAATAAAAGTTGCTAATGTAATTCTCCCCTGACGTGATTTTCTACTGCAGACCAGTAAGGCACAATTTGATAAAATTCTTTCATATATTGAGCGTGGAATGAGTGAAGGAGCCACACTGTTGACTGGGGGTAAGCCAGCGGGCAACAAAGGATACTACATTGAGCCAACCATTTTTGCCAATGTTAAGGTGTTTTTCAGTTCTACAAGAAGCATGAAATAAGTTATCTTTATCATAATCAAACAATTAACCTTAATGCTTTTCTTCTTTATGAAAATTCATTTAGGAGGACATGCTAATAGCACAAGAGGAAATATTTGGACCTGTGATGGCACTTTCTAAGTTCAAGTAAGTCCATCTTATATTCCTTTTCACTTAGAATAAGAAAAACAAGCCTGTTATTGTGCAACTGAATTCTAAATCGTGTATGGTATACATGCAAAAGGACCATTGAGGATGCAATTAAGAAAGCCAACAGCTCCAAATATGGCCTAGCAGCAGGTATTGTAACCAAGAACTTGGATATTGCCAACACTGTATCAAGGTCCATCCGCGCAGGCATCATTTGGATCAACTGCTTCTTTGCATTTGATATTGACTGCCCTTTTGGAGGGTATAAGATGAGTGGATTTGGAAGAGATTATGGACTGGAAGCACTTCATAAATATCTTCAAGTTAAATCTGTTGCAACTCCTATTTACAATTCTCCATGGCTTTGAAACTTTCAACTATGCATTTGTAAACACTAAAACTATACACCATTTTTATCAACAAGTTTTTCCTTACTCAAGTTTTAGGCATTATCTCAGTAACTATATAATTATACACTTCAAAGCTTGTGGTGATGCTCCACTTTGAATTATGAGGAATACTTTCTCATAAATCACTTTAATATAAAATAGAAGGAAACTAAGGTGACAATTTCTATTTAACCTAACAAATGATAAAATCATTAACTTCAAAACTAGGTAAAATAATTACTGATACTGTCTTCCATTATACTCATTGCAGAAACGCATATATTCATGTGTTTTATAAATATTCAGGCAAGTGGTTACCCACATGGAATCTGGCCTAGAATTGAGTGAAAAAGGAGAAATGTTAGTTGGATAAATCAAAAGGGAAGACGAGAAAAGAAAGAGAATCTATATTTTATCGTTACTTTGAAGAAGATCAGTTCATCCGTTTATATACACCAAAAAGATAAAAATAAACAAGAAGGAAAAACTGTTGCAACTACCACAGAAAACACTTACAACACAAAACTTAACTTTAACTAAGAATCAACCAAGAATCATCATGTTATTACGTCACCAACAATTACATAGAGGATCATCAATTGGCAAAATAAGAAGGGAATCATCAATAAATTGAATCTTTGGAAGGAAACAAATGCCATCTTGATCTCACTAAGTCAGATATGATAGTTATTTTCTGTCAGTGTGATGAACATGATCAACTATACTCAATTTTCATTAGGATGAAAGTAATACAAACTAAGCATATTATTATATAATTCAAAGCCGCGACTTCAATGAAGAAAAATGATTTAAAGTCTTCCCTAGATTCACTAATCTCATGTTAGTTAGATAAACTCATGGAACAAAAGATTCAAAAGAGAAGACTAGAAAAAAAATAGAGAATCCATATTATTATGGTTGCATTACAAAATAGTAATACATATGTTTATATACAACAACAAAAAACAAAATTCAAGAAAAAAGTGTTGCAACTATCACAGAAAATCGTTACAAAAGAAACTCAACTGCTTTAACTATTTTTTATTTTCATCATCTAAAAAGAGAGTAAGAGAAACAATAATATAGCACTTAACATTTCAATAAGAGACAATAGAATCACAAGTTTCTAAAGCCTTGCCTTAAACAACCTCTTTCTTCACTGGTACTCTAGAGCTAGAAGGATCAGCAAACTGAACAGAAAATGATCTAGAGAGGTTATGTAGCTCATCCTTTGCAGTCCCTCGGTCAAAATTCAGAGAGTAAGTGTATGGACTATAAGGGACTTGCAGAAGTGATGCAGACTCAAACAACTTCTTCTTCTCTTTCTTGAGCTTCATCCACAACACTTTCCACCTCATTTTACTTGACATAAAATTTGCATGCTCGATCTCATTGCAACAACATCTTCCTGATTGGATGATGTTTCTCTTGCATGTATGACAATAATTACTCATATCCATGCCTTTACTGTAACTAATCGTTCAAGTTTTCTCAACAACAATGTAGCAGAAAGGTTTGGTTAAAAGTGAGGGGACTTTGAATATAATTATAAGCTCGTGGTTTTGGATTTGAAACAAGGCAATTGGCCAGGAGATTACCCTTTTTCTTTTTAGGTTTCCTAGAATCTTGTTGTTTAGTAAAAGCTACTCAGAAAACCTCAACTGAACAAAAAAATATTATATCTATAATCAAAAACACCCTACCCCAAAACGTTACGCCACCAAATGTTTCTACCTAGAATACGTGGATCACAATATTTTATCATATTTTGCAATGTGTATTGTAACTTGGGGACATGATGCACATGACATACTGCATCCTATTGCCTAGTGGAGCTGTTCATGGAGCAAATTTGATATAATTTTTTATTTTATGGTTACCCTGCTTAATGACTTGTTCCATAGTGCTTTAATTGGAGAAGTATTCTTATGCAGAAAAATTCTCAGAAACTTTTATAAATTGAAACTTTCCTTTCTCCACTTTAACTTCCATTTAACAGTGAGGGTTATTAGTATTTTCTATTGAAACTATAATTTTAATGTTAGTGATAAAGTTTCTATGTGAGGCATATTTATAATAGTAAGTTCTGGAGAAAAATGAAGCATCTTCTTTCCTATAGCAGCATTATCAAGAGCACTGTTAAGTTTGTCAGGAAAATTAAAACACTGCTTAAATTTTAAGTATTTTAGGTATCTGAGACAAATAAACATCTCAATCTCGAATGAAGAAGAATTGGGTTGCTATCCAAATGATCTTTTATAACATATCAACAGTCAACAAACATCATCGAAAATTTTATTAAAATATCTTCAATATTAAGATATGTTAATTTTTTCTTTCACTTTCAATGATTTCTTTTTCTTTTTTAATACCATCTTTCTCATTTTTTTTCTTACAGTATATTTAATAATAATCATATTAAAGGGATAAAATATCATTTATGCAAGTATACCTAACAAACTTCAAATTATTAAATTTAAAATCCTTATATCTTGAAATGATCTACTTTAGAAATTAAAAAAAAGTAATGAAAGAAGAGCTACATCTTCTTGTAATGTAATAAATGACAGTTGTGAGAAAAATAGAGAAAAGAATCATTTTTATACAAAACGTTACGTGATTTATTGTCATATTTAATGCCATTAAATAATGGATTGTAGTTCTTCAAGTTGGCAACATTCAAATTCACACGCCTTGACCTTTTTTGTATGCGTGTTTGAATCAGACCTATCTCTATCAGTTCCAGTTTTTCTAAACCGCGTATTAAAAAATGGAAGCTTCTGAATATTGAAAAGAAAATTCCTTCTACCTACCCACATACAACAAAGGAGGAAATTTGGAAAAAAAAGGAAGAAGAAAGAAGAAAGAAGAAAGAAGAAAGAAACCAGACTCTGAAGAAGATGCATTAGAACAAATAATATTAAATTTCATGTATAATAATTACAGCACAAAAATTCTGAATTTTTCTCCAATCTCATCATGCTTATAAGAAGAAAAAGAAAAATTAATGAATCATGTAGGTGATGCCGAGAGCCACGAGCATAAGAATGTAAGCAATTCCTTGATCAATTGCAGTGCCTGTGACAATCAAAAACAAAGAAAGATTAAGAAATTGTAAAGAAAAGAACATAGCAAGGAGAGATTTCAAAGAGAGAGAGAGAGTGAGAGAAAGTGAAAAAGGTAAAGTTTTGAACTGACCATCACTGGTAGGAGAAGGTGCTGGAGAAATAGGGAAATCTTGAGCATGACCCAGATGAGAGATTGCCATGAACAACAGAGTGAAAAGTGGGAGGGCGAAGAAAGACACAGTCCTCATTTTTCTGGGAAAATGAAGATAGAAAATGGTGGAAAATGAAGATAGAAAATGGTGGAAAATTTGAGGAAATGAAAGTGAAGATGAGAAAATGTGTTATGAAGAGAGAGAAAGAAGGGTGGGTCGTATTTATAAGAATCAGAGAAGAAAAGAAAAAAGAATCTGTTTTGTGTTGTGACGCGGTGGCTGCGTCCACCAGAAACTTCAACGAAACAAACAAACACTGAGTTTAACGACTCATTTCGACTCGGTTGGCTACTCGTTCACTCCAATTATTATTATTAATATTTTCTTTCAATCAAATTTCTTTATTATATGATATGATTATGTCTAATAAAATTAAATTTTTTATTTGAACATAATTAATAACATTTAATTACTTATCCATGGTTTTCTTATGATAAGTACTTATATAACACATAGTTTTTCAGCTTTTAAATTTACAAAAAAAATTATAATATTCAATTATTAGATTTTACCTAATATTTTTTTTGTCGTGTTGAGATTGGAAATTTTATAACATGTTACATGTGTTTGTATTTTTGCCTTAGAAGTTTAGATTCTCAGAACAACGACCAAAGATTCAACCCTAAGTTTTCTAGAATATGTTTCTCTTTTATTTTTTATGATATCTTCAATGTGTTGTTGTCCATGAAGAAAATTTATTCAACTTTTGAATAGTAGTTATCATACTAACTCCGTGATATTAAAATATTAAATCATTAAATAATTGCATTTTCAAAATAAACCAAGTTAAAAAAATCACTTAATATAATTATTTACTTGTTTTAAAATTAGGGTTCCTTAGAAGAAAAAGTTATGGAATGAATGAATCCTTGTTTTCACACCATATGAAATTTCCATAGTCAAAGGTGACGTGCTGATATGAGAGGCATGTCAAACTAAAACTTGGAAAAGTCAAAGGATCATTCAACTTTGACAATGAAACATTTTCAAGAAAACAAAATAATAATTTATTTTGTAAGATATTATTATTTTTTAAAACTTCAAAGTTATTTAAGTAAACTTTTTCTTATAAGGCACAATTTTATTAATTAGAAGTTAAATTAATTACAAGATGTGACCAATTGAACTAAAATGAACAAGTTATTGCATATTACAAGAATCATAATGTCTCTTGAAAAAAATAACACAATAAAGTTTACTAAAAACATGTAGCATTCCTTACATTAATGGTAATATAGCATCCTGGTAATCAACAATATCTTATTCCTTTTCCATTGAATGATTATATTATATCTCATGAACATGATCATGATCATGAATAGTAGGCATGGTTATCAAATAAATCATTTGTATACATAAATTATGTTTAAAATTTATTTTTAATATCTTAATATTTTTCATTTTCATAATCATTCCAAAACATGATCCTAAGCATTAAACAACCTAATTATGTGAAATATACACTTTCTCATAGATAAAATGAGTCCAAAGAATCTAAATTGAATAGAAAAATCAAAACTTTTATTAACTTTCTCTTTCAACCATTACTAGAATTGAATACAAATATGAAAAAAAAAAGTTTTCAACTTCTCTCACACATGACTCCACCCACTATGTTTCTTATTTATTTATTTTATCATCATCATTTATTATTATTATTTGGTTTTTTAATACCATCATATTAAAAAAAAATCATTTCAGTAAATTGTTCGTGGCAATATTACTTGAAGATTTAAGAATTGAATGAAAATTATGTGTTTCAAATCCTCAAATTTGTTTAAATACCAAGATTTTGGCAGAAAAGTTGCTACGCGGTGCGAGTCACGTATTGAGATATCGTGTCGATTAATGATGCAGATGCAGATGCAGATGAAATATGACACGAACATGTTGAATGAGATCAATCCGAAATATGGTCCAAAAGACATAATAGAATATCTCAGAAACAAAATACATGTTTGGCTTCATGTAAAATTCTTCATAGTCACATTGAAATACAAGTTAACATGAATTTATTCAAGTTAAGAAATGGATGATAAATCATAATATAAACTAAAAATGGTTGTGTTAAAGAACTAACATGTGCTAATTTGGTAACATAACATAGATCATAAAAATGATTGGAAATGAATAGAAAATCCAGTAGAGGTGATTCATCCTCGTGGCCATGGAAGGAGCTTCACTGATATCCCAGTAGAGGCAGATGCCACGCAAGATCTGTTGCTGAGTTAGAGCCACTGAATAGAGCCACGTGGAAGCAGCAATGACAGATGCCAAAAGAGACATGCTTGTTCATTTGCA
The DNA here is from genome assembly GCA_016859785.1 of Macrotyloma uniflorum. Classification (NCBI taxonomy): domain Eukaryota; kingdom Viridiplantae; phylum Streptophyta; class Magnoliopsida; order Fabales; family Fabaceae; genus Macrotyloma; species Macrotyloma uniflorum. Next base: position 1,615,443 of record BDMB01000030.1, read on the forward strand.
GTGGGGCCACCCCAGTTTCCAACTTTTGTTCATGTAGTGGGGTTTGGTCCAACATAGGATGTGGTTCGGCTTCGCCTCTTTTGCACAGAGACACAAAAATGAAAACACACACATCCTCAAAACCTCTTTTAGTGCTGCAAACACACACAACACAATCCTCTGTTCAAGGAATCTATCTAACTAAATGCCCTTTCTCTTATGATGCCAAACACCCAACCCTTTACTTCCCCTTGCTTTTCTTCCTCTACAATCTTATATTACCCCTCAGATTCTTTTCTTTTTCATCTCTAAACTTGAGAAAGTAAGGCACATAATATATATATGTACATACATACATATTATATATATAAAAATATATCTATGTATTGAATTGTACCTACTGTTGAGAAAAGGTTGAAAGCACAAAGAAGAATCAATGTGTCACCCTGGAGTTTCATTTGTGAACAGAGAAGGCTTGGTGGTGCATAGAAGATGGGTTTTATCAGCGTTGGCAAGGCATGCCCCGAGGCAGGTTCATGATGGTGGCAGCTCTGGAGAGAGTGATTCGGTGAAGCGGTGCGTGTGCTCGCCGTCGCAGCATCCGGGGTCATTCCGGTGCCGGTTGCATCATGGCAAGTATGTATGGCGTGGTAGAGCAATAAAGTAGTTGGATTTATCCAATGATAAAGGTTTATAAGCATGCATGTAAATAAATAATCCATCTGTCTTCTTTTGTGATGAATGATGAAAGAATTTGAGATCACAGAGGTTGGAGCTGCTTGCATTTGTGGTGAATAATAATGGAAAATTTGTGTCTTTCTTTGTTTTTTATGTGCCAATTAAGACAGGCTTTTTCATCATATAACTACAGGTTTGGATAAAACAAATAAGAATTTGTTGCATTAATTCTTAATTGTAAGTCACAAATGTTGCATTAGAATGACAGAGGAGAGACAAAATCTATAAAGGGATGCAACTTTGCTGCTTTGAAGGTGCCTCTGTTTCTACTCAATTCCTCCATTTTATATTCACAATCTCTGAATTATATTGTTACCCTCTTTATATAACTGAGTGTGTTGGATGATTATTGGATAAATATCAGAGTGGACACCAAATTTTAAATTGACAAAGGTATGTCATACTCAACTGTTAGATCTTTGATTAAGGGGAAATTTTGACACAATGTTTCAAATAAAGCATGATGGAATCAATCTACTACTGGTCGCACTATGTACTGCGTTTACAGATTATGTATTATTTAGGAGCAAGATAGTAAAATGAGTTACAGAAGCATTTTATTTTTCTGATAGTGAAATATAATATCATGAAGGCATTACATGCTGCCTTTCATCGTCGGTGAGAATAAAAGTGAGATGAAAAGCACCCAATCTTTTAAGTACGATGGAAGAAAACAAGGATTTATACCCTTGGCCTAGGTTCCCTTTCAAACAGGGCATGTGTGCCACCACCACCTACAGATCTACTAGAAGAACCCACTGAGAACAGAATATTTGTTAGAACAAGACTGCTACCAGAAATTTGATCCTAGATGGCAACCCACTAACCACTAGTGACGACATTCCACCAAGAAATGAAATTGAAAATTCAATCTAGCTATTTTAATATCATATCGTGGTAGGACCCCGTGCCTACGAACAAGAGGGGCATTCTTTGCCCACATATGATCCATACATTCAATAGGAGTTTGGAGTGTGTTAACATTTTTCAATTAAAAACATCAAAAAAAGAAAAGAAAACAAATGTCCAGGAATTTCAACAGCATCAAGCCTTAACTGAATAAAATCAGCTATGTACATTACAGAATTATCTTACTAAGGTAAGCTACAACGAATTGGACAAAAAGATAATTTTACAGGGTAAGTATTCGCTCGAGGAAAGTAAATCATCACATGGTTAAACCAACATTACATTTTTTTTAAAATTATTTCGTGAATAATAAGGACATTTTGATCACACCAAACAGTGGATAAAAACACTTCCAAAACAAAACTAAAATCCACGGTGTGCCCTGTGAACATACAAGGGCGGCATTTAAAAAGAGAAGTAAAATAACATTATGAGGGAAGATATATTTTTATTTCTGAACTACAAGACTGAAACTCCCAGGTACCATTTTCATTAAACTACCTCATACGAGGGTTAAATACAAAATGCAGGTGGTCTCTATTTAAACATTATTTACACGGGTGTGGAACCATATACAAATTATACAGCACGCTAACAGCAATGTAATGAAGACAAACATCAGCAGCAGCAGGGCTGTATAGACAAAGGATGCTACAGATTAATACCGCATCATGTATCTCCAGCTTCAATATCAGAGCTCTGATCCAGCGGATCACCCAATGCCTGAAGCAAATGAATAATGGATTAGCAAGTTCTATATATTAAATTAAAACATGTATATTAACAAGAATTATGAAACAAAACCTAATGAGCCAGAAGGGCAGCAAAGTGAAAACTTAAAAAATTGAAAGACCATACAAGAAGCTCATACTGTAATATAGTTCAACCTTAAACTTTTGAAACTGCGTAAAAGCAAATAGTAAATAGAGATGATGGGTACCGAGGGTAAATTCTATGAGAAACTCTAACCCCCAGCAGAATACTGCCAGTCTGCCAGGATTTAAGAAACATGGATAATGGTTAAAGACCAAAATGCTCCTAAGCTAACAAATATTGACCCAAACTCAAAATGAAAAATACCAACTTCAGTCTAAAAAGCATAAAACGGATATCCTTTGAAGTTTCAAGTATTATATTATGCAGGATTACTTGGAGCCATAGGAAAAAAATAGTTTTATGATAATGTTTCGGTAGTACAAGCATGTAGCTAGAAAACGAATAGATTAGCCAGTGAAATAAGACTTACCTAGACAAAGGCAGAAATATCGTAACACAAGGGGTTATATAAGAAAGGGGAAAAGAAAAAAGGGTCCCATACTGCAAAAAAAAAAAAAAAAAAAAAGAGAATCCAAGGGTCAAGTCTAAATGAAAATGAGTTGCTCAATGATCACAGTTTTGCATATAGGAGAAACCTGTAACCTATGTGTCTATTGTATGGTGGTTTGAACTCCTCTTTTAAAAACACTACTAGAAATAATTGAAGATAGCCCTCTATGGTAATAACACATGACAATTTAAGTTTAATTTGAGAAGTTTCTCAAACATTGTGGTTTTTCTTTGCTGGGTATTAAAAAATAAGCTGTGCATAACAGTTAAGCTACATAAGACCTCTATGGTAAGAGTGTAAGATATGTGCTCTCAAGTCTGAAGTCAATATACGTAGCTGCTGTATACATATACAAAATAACAATATTTGATACCTTTGCTTGTTTGAATTTTCAGAAACTTACAGGAGAAAGGCAAGCAACAATTTAAAGAAAAATTATACACTCCACGTATCCCCCCTTTTTGAAGTTGTGTTCCGGCAAACGAGCAATAGCCTGCTGCTATTTCAAATTTCTAATACATAAAAAAGCCCCTACCATGTTTATACAGCTTCTAATGTTAGTATAGAAGAGGGACTCTGCAATATTTCCCCTCTTTCTTCACACTGACTTTACCTTGGTTTTTAACTCTCTTGACAAATAAGGGTGGCTAACCTAACCCCATCCATCTAGGTAGTAAGAGCAGACAAAGCGTTTGATAGTAAGGGAAAGAGAACTTCAATACTTGCCAAGAGTTACACACGAAGATATAAAAGAGACATATAAATTGCATTTGCACCTAAATATTTCTTGCCGAAGTATAAATGGGAATAAGTATGCACTTCAGAAAAATAATGGAAATGATCAACAGAACAATTTCTATCTATAGATGAAAAAGAACGTTCATGGGCCATGCATATGCAGACAAAATTGTAAATGATAGACTGATAGGATAAATAACAATCCTCACCTTAGGATAGCAGTCTTGACGTACAATTGTCTGCTGGTTTATATTCACATACACTTCACATGACACCGTCGCCTAGATTAAACATACAGTATTTCAGACATAATGGTATCAAATAGACCAAAGCATTCACATTACTCGTGTCAATTTCCAGTATATACAACATCCAGATGACAAGTTCCACCCATTAAATACGAGATTTTAAGCTTTCAATTTCCAGGAAATAAATAATAGTGGTAGTATTAGTATTTTACCACCATTTCTCTCCTACCCAATAGTAAACAGACGAAGCTACCCACAAACAAATTACACCAGGTTCCGATTGAATTACATTCGGAGAAAAATGTTCACCTTCATCCCCTAAAGCATCTTCCAAGTAAACTAAATGCAAAAAAACTCACTAATCCACTCATGGTAAAATTCTAAATAGTATGAAACAAAAAATGCAAGTAACTAATCTGGTTTACCTCAAAATAATTTTAAATCCTCCTACAACATACTCCTGCTCAACGAACGTTTTTTACATTTCCAACTCAGTAAACACATTTACTGTTTCATTGAATGCTTTCTTTGTAAAACTCCAAGATTTTGTGGGGGAACACAGTATTACAGGTTCCATGTATTGCCCAACTTGTTTTTCTAAATTAATATTCACCCTACAACATAAAACCATTTTAACTTCTATGCACCGATAGTGGAGTTTATTTTATACATTGTAAATCAGTCAGAAATCATCATTAGTATGACTTTTAAGTTATTTAATACACAAGTCAATATACAAACTTAATACTGGTAAAAAGAAAATACATGTTAGTGCTTACTTTATTTACTATTCTCCTAATTGAAAGAGAGTGTTTGTGCAGAGCACGTGAAGTGAGAATCAGTTTTCTTTTCGAGTAAAAACAAACACAATCAAAATTGAATTAAAAGATTACTGGAATTGATAAGAGAGGCACCTTCAAAGGAACAGTCAAGAAGAAAAGCCCCAATTTCCCCTCAATTCGTGTGTCAGTGTCAAACGGAATCACCCCCTTAGCGATATCTTCGAGCAGGTAGAAAGCATCGTAGATAACCTCAAACCCGTCGACGTTAAGCGTGGCATCGACGTAGGAAGAGGCGCGCGCCTTGATTAGTCGGCGGGGGCCGCCGGCAGAGACGAAGCCAATTTGACGGCCACGGTAGCCAACAGAGACGGCGAGGGAGTCATAGGATAGGGAGAAGAAGTCTCGGTTGCGAACTTTGACGGTGAGGGAGAAGGAGAGGTCGAGAATGGGCCTCGGAATAGTTCGAATCCCGATGCGATTGAGTCGGATCCGGACGAGGCGGATCTCCGGGTCGGCGGGGTAGAGTAGGAAGGCGGCGCCGGCGACAAGGAGGAAGAAGAAGAGCGCGGCAGAGTAGAGGATGCAGCGGCGGCGACGGCGATAGAAACGAGGGCGGTAGGTGGGGAGGAGAACGACAACGTTTTGGTGGTAAGGGTTAGGGTAATGATAAGTGTTCGGATTTGGGTCAGGGTTTGAGGGAAGGGGCGAGTAAGAGACGAACTCGTCCTTCCCAGTCATCTTTCAACTTCAACAATGCTATCGTACGCTTCTTCTGTGAATAAACACGTAAAACAAAATTTACAAAACAGACACCATTAACAATTAAAACACACTTCATATATACGATTACGTTTTCCCATCTTTTAAGTGGTGACTCAAACATTAGATTAGACCCATAAATATTATAATCTTCTTTACTTTTCCAAATTTTACTCACTAAAACCTCACCTAAAAACTTATATCAAATTTTAATATTCAATAAAAAATTATTAAAAATAAATAAATTACATATTTTACGGTAGATTATCCGATAATTTTCCAAATAATTTTAAACCCAGATTAATTAATACTTTATTTTCTTTGTTCCTTTTTCAATTATCTAACTTTTAGAAGATTATTACTTTTATTTATATGTTGTTTCATTAATTTATCTTGTGGATAAGTTGTAGTGGTGCCAATAAACAATAATTCAAGTTCCTTAATTGACGTTAATTATGTGACAGTGACTTTTTTTTTAATGACACCAGTGATTTTTTTTAGGTTTATGATGGTGACAGGTTTTTTATTAGCAAGTAATCTATCCAAATATCTTAAAGAATTGAAATAATCAAAGTGGTTTAGAATATCTAGGTTTGTGACAGTGACATCAATTCTAGTTTCTTCAGGACACTATTTTTTCAAAAAATAAAACATTATAATAATATTTACACATTCTTTAATATTAATCTACAAATATATAGGTATATAAGAAATTAAATTCTTTATTTGCTTAAAGCAGGTTGAGATTTATCTCATTTTTAAAAAATTTAATGTATATAATTTAAAGAATATTTAATAAATTTACAATATTATTATATTTAAAGATCCCTATCAAATTTTAACATGTTTGGGTTTTTAATATTTGAATTCAAGACTATGCACAAACTAAGGCATAATGGTTTTTACTAACCAATATGTGACCATTTATTCAACTATCAAAAATATTTAAAGAGTTTAATTAATTATGACTCATTAAGAATATGACATTCTTTCATCGAACAATAACTGTTTCAACAATTAGTAAATAAAATACAAGTTGCATATGTTTCTTTCAATGAATTTTAGTCATTTTTGTTCTTAGAAAAAGAAGGTAGAAGGGGACAAAGAAGAAAAATGTTTACAATGGAATGTCAGTGTCTTTATCGAGATTCAAGAGCCACTGGTTTTGTTTTGAGAGGCTTTTCTGGTATTCGCAATTAGTTGACTTCAATAACTACATGATTGTCGTCATTTTCAATGTTTTCTTCTGCAAAATTGTTAAAATCATAAGCCATTCAAAACCCATCTCAGTCGTTTACTTGTTGTCCAGAAAAAACATATCATTAATCAAAATGGCTCGACCAAGCAAATGAATGATAGTGTTTGTTCTAAATCTATATCTCTAGTATTTCAAAAAATCATTTTTTCCCCTTATGTTTCTTCTTTAATTTCTCTGATGAATGCACAAACCACACACCACGCTATACCTTCTCCATCACACACACACACACACAAAAATCTCATTTTATATTCCAAATTTATCTGCATAATAGACCTCTGTTTTTTCACTTTCATGATCATGTTCATGTTCCATGACAGGAATCTCATGATCTTAAAACATACCCTCCTTTCTCTTTCTGAAGAAGATAAAAGAAAACATCACATCCCATCCAAAAAAGTATAATACAATGCAGAGGATCCAAACCCATATATAGATTAGTATCTAGAAAAAAGAAAATTGAAATCTATCACTTGATTTGATCCTTAAAGTAAAATCATTTGTTTATGATTAGATGGGAGAGAGAGAAAGAGCAAATAGTGTATTTAAGAGACTGATTAAAAGAAGTTAGAAAAAGCTTATCAGAAAACCAGAGTTTAGAGCTAGCAATTCCATGATCCATGATCCATGATCCATGATCCATGATCAACCCATGAATTAAACTAATCTCATCTACACCTCCCTCTATAGTTAATTCATCAAGTAATTAAATTAAGCAGATACAAAGTGAGGGGTGCATGGAACAACAAAGTTCCAATAAAGCACCAAATGAAAACACTGCAAAAACTGAAGTAATTGATAAAAAGCAATTGAAGGATTCATATGATATGAAATAAAAAAGGTTCACATGAACACATAATCATAACTCACAATATATATATAGCTTTAATTTGTGTTATCATGAGCAATTCAGCATCATGAAGATCAACAAGAGGAGTCAGAAACAACATGCTTATTAGCAGGCATGGATTTGGAGCGTTTCATCCAGTTAGTTGGTGCTGCTGCTGGGCCACGATGCAAACGACACCGGAAGGACCCTTCATGTGTCGTTGGTGAGCACAAACACTGCCCTTTGGGAAGTGTCCCCGCCGCGCCGCCACCGCCGCCGCCACTACCACTGTCACTCTTTGGTGAGGTGGAAACAGTGAGCTTGTTGCCCTGACCTTGAGATGCCATGGATGAAGATGGTGGTGGTGTTGGATGGAGCTTCTCCAAGTTGGTTTTCAAAATAGGAGGTTCCTTTACATTGAATAAAACACAACAAGGCAAAGATAGAACCTTTTATATATACTTATAATAATAATAATCATGATGATGATGCTTTTGCATATCTATAAGATCTATCCACCTTTATCCATATTTGGAGATAAGAGAGATTAAAACAACAAGGAATCCAAAGATTAATCATAAAAATAAAAAGAAAATTTTCCATCTTTCATTGTAAATCTTAATATGCAAAAAAGTAGTAAATTTCAAAACTTGATTTTTCTTTAAATTTATTTAAAATGTGGAAATTGACCATATATTATATAATATTTTATAGCCACTATTTATTTATAAATGTACAAAGGGACAAAAATCAAGGAACATTAAAGAGAATAATGAATCCTAATCCTAATCTAATAAAAAAGAGATTTTTCTTTGGAGCATGAGAATGAAAATGAAATATCATGAGTATGTTCTACTCTATTTTCGTCAAGAATATTATTTTTTTTATAAATTCTAAAAAAACCTTATCTTTTTTAGTATATTTCCTTGATTCGGGTTAGTTGATGCTTAGTTTTAGTTGAAGATATTCACATAAAATAATAATGACTTTTTTTTGGAGAGAATAATATCTTTTTGTGATAGTAGATCGAGTTTTTAGGTTTTTGTGTAATTTAAAATTGATTAAGGAATAGGTTAGTAAATTGAATTTTGAATTGAATTGAAGATTTAAAAGTAATAAATAAAAATAGGGGATTAATTGAGGGATAAAGTAATAATTATTGTGTTGGGGACCCAATTCCACCATAAGGAATCAAATGGAAAGAAGATGGGAGTGGAAGAGAGAGGGAATATGAAGAGTGAGAGGTGGCCACGTGGGAAGTTCGTGCTTTCATATGGCAGATTGCACACCTGGCACTTTTGTGCTCAATCAAATTAAATACAATAACAATACCAAAGACATCAACTATATATATACAAATAGCAAATTATAGCCCTAAAAAGAAAAAGAAATTATAACAACAACAATGCATAATTTATATTTTTTTATAAAATCAATATAAGTATAATTTCATTCTATAAAATTAATTTATAAAATAAAGTTTATCTACTTACCAGGTATGTTAAAGTGATCCTTCCACAAGTTTTCTGTACCTCCAAAGTTTTGTTGATTTCTTGAAATAAAACCTTGGATAAAAATATACCTGTGATTGTGATTGTAGTTTGAGACTCAAATTAATAATATAATCTATTTATAATTATTATTTAGTAACAGATTTCAATTATCAAATTTAATAGATATAATAAATTTAAACTAAAATATTTAACTTGATTTAAAAAATTTGTTTTATCTTTAACCTCTTCATATAATTTTTATCAAAATATTTTTTATCACATGAATCTCATATATTTTAATTTAACTTCTAATACAATTTATATTATATATATATATATATATATCATAATTATATTATAATATTATTTTATCATATATTTGATTAATATAAAGATTTTAATATATTTTTATCATGTTAAAAATTGAATGTTTTAAATGAAAATTATATATGTGGGAGTAATCTTTAAACAATAAAATGAAATAATGAATATACGTTAAAAATTAAATATATTATAATTTATTCCTATTTTTTATTGAAGTTTTTTAATTATATATATATATATATATTAAGTAATATTTTAATAATTTTTTCCATATCATCTATATAATAATTTTATATAATTATATTTATTTATATTTAATCATTTGAAAAAACTAATTAGTGATTTTATGAAACAAAATTATTTACTTGAGATGCTTTATAAAGATATTATCATAAGATTAAATTTAAATGATAAAACGAATAATACTTAAGATAATGAATAATACTTTATTAACTTTAATGATATTACTTTAAAAGATTTAAAGTTAGAATATTAATATTGTTTGAAGAAAAAGAAAAATTTAAATCATAATTTTTTTTAACTCTAACATAAGATTATACCTTTCTTTCGTCATCAATAAAAAAAGTCTTTAAAAATAAAATTATATTATAATTTCAAAGTAAATAATATTTCAGATACAATAATTCACATTAATAATAATATTTTATATAATTTTTAAAAAATATAAACATGATTTTTTTAATATTTTAATTTCATTAAAATTTTATTCACGTGGTGAATAATAGGGCTTGATTATTTAAAATTTTTTGGATAAAATATTTTTTCCAACTTTTTAATTTACGAGAATAGAAGAGGGTAGAAATATCAATGAAGTGGGGAATGTAGAGAACCACTATAACTTGTAAATTATATTTCAAGTGAAAGTTGTCGACGATAATTTTATATGCCTCAAATTAATTTTTTGTTCACAACATAATCAATTTATTAATAATGTTAAAAATTTAAAAAAAATATGTATTCAAATTTTATAAGAACTCAATTAATATGGAAATTTTTATAAAAATTTCTTAAATAAATAATCTATTTTATAAGAAAAAAATTACTTAAATAAAATTTTACTACGTTACTATTATCTTCATTTGTCATATGAATAAATTTTTAATAAAATAAAAAATTTGAATAAATTATGTTTAAATTTTACAATAATTAAATTGAAACAAATATTTTTTTATATATATTATTTTAATAAATAATAAATTAAAAAAAAATATTTTTCTTTAAATATATCAATCCATATATATATATATATATATATATTTGAATGTTGTTATTATATATATTTAATTAGTATTTTTTACATAGAAAATATTATAATATCTAATTTATTCTTAAAATTAATTAAAAAAATTATATTTTATTTATATATTATAATTAAATTTATCTTTAATTGATATAGGTTTTTTATTGAATAGATTTTTTTTATTTTATATAT